>JAGTTH010004153.1:0-15191 GCA_022606485.1 Agraylea sexmaculata | reverse complement strand
TATGGTCTTATTCAGTGAAGTGGTCAAGTCATATGGCTAGTGTATTGTGAACATAATATATTACTAATATCCTAATTTACCGGTTGTATTTTTATTTAAAAACTTGCCACTAAATATGTTCCCACATATGTGAGATGTTTAAAAAAATATTTTTTTTCATTAAATAACTATTATTCTCTATTATTATTAAAATATGGTATTTTGACATAACAAGCTGAAAATTTGTAGAAACAGTTATTTTTTTTCAATAAATCCCACAGAGGCTTCGAAGTTTATTATTAGCTGCAACTAAACAAGCGGATGACAATTAATACTATCGTCATTTTAAATTATCAATATTTATTTCATTTACTGATTATTTCAATTAAATAACCATTCTTAGAATTCATACATTCATTCATTCTACTACTTAATACCTCGGACATCGTTCAAGTGGTTTGGTAAAAACACTTTTATATTAAATTGAACTGATATATCTGTTTCTTGGATTATTTTTTTTCATTGATTTTTTAAAATCCAAAAACCCTCAAATACCTGATATTTTTCAAGGGCTTATTCACTCTCATAATTATTGTGTGATATTTTTGAAAAAGTTTCAGTATTCTTTAGACTTTCAACGCCATAACATTATTTTTTTATGTATTTATATAAGATGAGACGACGCGACGGTAATACAATTTTAAATATAATAGCTGATTTTGTTTTATTTGTGAGAAGTCACTATTGAATAGTGATTTTGTTAATTAAGTGTGTGGTTTGAAAACTTTAAAGACTTCTATAAAATGAATAGCGGAAATTTTCCCATTAATATCAATCAGTGCACATCGTAAAAATAGCAGCGATGACAAAAAAATGGAAAATTATCGACACAAGGTCAGTAACGCAAGTAATCTAGAATTTAAAGACAATATCATAAAAATAGTAGAGAAACGAAAGGATTAAAATTTTTGGAATCGTCCACTAGTTACTATAATCATAGTTAGATAATCATAAATAATATAATAATTCGATGAAGGAGATTTATATTTATAATGAAAAATATCCTTAGTATATTACGTATATGCGAAATGTAATGTATGAACTAATTAAAAATACAAATTATTAATTTTAAATGATTTTATAACTGCATACTTGGTATTATTGAGTGAGTATTACAGGTAATCGTACAACAATCTCAATATCCCAATGTAGTGTCATATCGGCTATAGCGAGGATAGACACTAATAATGATAAAATGATAGGAAGAGCTAATAAAATTATGTCACATGCAATTCAATATTAATGCATGAGAAAAAGTATACTAATAAACCATTTTTTTAACAGAATGAATGAATATCTTTACCATTTGTCTTTATTTGAATTGCTTTTTGAGAAAAAGCATTATATTTTGTTATCTGTATTATATTCAAACAAAACTGCAATTCCTATAAACACTATAGAGTATGGTCATATTAAGTGAAGTGGTCAAGGAATGAATGCTTAAAATAACTCAGAGTAAGGAAATAATAGAGTCACAATCAGTTTTAGGGAACTGAGAACGTCTTATTGTTCTCTATGTTTAAATATGATGTATACAAGTGGAGGCGAGACAGAAGTATACTGCCGCGCCACCGCCTTCAAGTGATATGAAACTACGAGGAAGCGAATTTCTCAGAAATTTCACGACCTGACGTACTATGTTCCAAAAGTATATTACTCATTTTTATTTGTAAATAAAAAAATTAAAACAAAATTAAATTAATTAATCCAATAATACCACATAACGACTACAAATATGAAATTATATCACAAATATATTAAATGATAATAAATATATAAAACGAAAAAATATTTATCTATTACCATATTATAATATGTATTTGAAATGGTTTTTAGGTATTAATATTATGAAATTCTAACAAGAATTAGAAATTTCATTAATAATTGCGTTTGTTTTGCAAAGTTTACACAGTGAAAGCGTAGACGATTCCTTAAGTTAGTCATTAGTTTATGTACTGCATTTGATACATAGGTTGTTGTCTTATTGTTGAAATATTTTTTAATAATGGTTTATTGTGTGAGTGAATTTTTTGAATCCAATCCATGAATAAAAGAAGATATCTTTTTCGGTGAGTACCTATATCTTAAAACATATTTTTATGTAAAAAATTGCCTGTTTGACAAAAATAAATTATTAATAGATAATTTCATTACGATATAAACTTACAATGAACTAACTTCATTCAAATTGGGGAGAAAAATCAAATTAATTCTCAAAACACATATATAAAGAGTTTATTGTTGATTGACGTGTTTGGTAATTTAATACTCTATATGTATTAACCATGTGATTTTTATTACATAATTAATAATTCTTTATAAAAATATTTAGCACTTAGTTAGCAATAAGTTTATTTTTGTATGAGTACATTATTGATATCGATAGAGCGCAGTTTTCAGCATCTTTGCATACATTGACAATATCTTGTGAGGGATTAGTTAAACCACCACGATCTTTTTGAGAAATTCATCATGAGTAATTATTCAATTTATTTCCCACAAGTGCATCTAAACATAAACTACAAGTCTATTTTATGGAATCCAAAGTATTATTTTTGATTTGTCGACGATGACAAAAAATTATAATTTCTAGAGGAGACAATTTTAAAATATCTACATCGTCTAATGGCACGCGATTACCTGTTGATGCTTTTATTTGGACATGAATTAACAATTTATTATTATCAATTAAATATTCGATACAGTCTCTTTGGTCGACTGTTACGTTCTCGATTATATTACTAAGAAAAATACACTTTTTACATTTTTTCAGTCTTCAAATTATTCCTCTGAGATTGCGATTTTTATATTTTAAGAAATTGTTCTCGTTCATTAGTGATTCTAAATCGAAAATATTTTTTGCTACACCTGAAATAATAAATAAATTTAAAAACTTAATTATTCTTATTTTTAAAGATAAGTGAAAAAACATTAATTTTTACATTATCTACATCCATAATTTAAACGTGTTCGTTATTTAATTTGGACGAACTATTAACACCAGTATAAATGCTTTGATCGCATTTTTCTTCCATTTGTGTCCAACCAAACATTCTCATATTAGTCCTATTTATCCCAAATGTAGTCTATGTTATTAAATATAATACAGCTGATCAAAACGAAATATATTTAGTAAAATACGAAAATAATCGCTATGTTAGAGTGAAATAGTCGCTATATTCATTGACAAATGTATGCTAGTAAGTGTAACTGCCCAATGCGATTTGTTCATTGGGTACACACAAACATGTTTGCTGCTGTCTGGAATTTGGTTATTGCGAAAACACTAACTTGAATGAAATAGTGAAGCCGATTCTGATTATTAATCGTATGCGCCTGCTTATGCTACCCGGTGCCCAAGAAATATTACAACGTTATTAATAAAATCAAATATACATAAAGAATTATTAATTATGTAATAGAAATCACGTGGTTAATCCATATAGAGTATTAAATTACCAAACACGTCAACCAACAATAAACTCTTTATATATGTTTTTTGAGAATTCATTTGATTTTTCTACCCAATTTGAATGAAGTTAGTTCATTGTAAGTTTGAATCGTAATGAAATTATCAATTAATAATTTATTTTTGTCAAACAGGAAATTTTTTACATAAAAAATATGTTTTAAGATATAGGTACTCACCGAAAAAAGATATCTTCTTTTTATTCATGGATTTGGATTCAAAAAAATTCACTACACAATAAACCATTATTAAAAAATATTTCAACAATAAGACAACAACCTTGCGTATCAAATGCAGTACACAAACTAATGACTAACTTTAAGGAATCGTCTACGCTTTCACTGTGTAAACCTTGCAAAAACAAACGCAATTAATAATGTGAAATTTCTAATTCTTGTTAGAATTTCATAATATTAATACCTAAAAACCATTTCAAATACATATTATATGGTAATAGATAAATAATTTTTCGTTTTATATATTTTAAATATTTGTGATATAATATCATATTTGTAGTCGTTATGTGGTATTTTTGGATTAATTAATAAAATTTTGTTTAAATTTTTTATTTTGCTAATAAAAATGAGTAATATACTTTTGGAACATAGTACGTCAGGTCGTGAAATTTCTGAGAAATTCGCTTCCTCGTAGTTTCATATCACTTGAAGGCGGTGGCGCGGCAGTATACTTCTGTCTCGCCTCCACTTGTATACATCATATTTAAACATAGAGAACAATAAGACGTTCTCAGTTCCCTAAAACTGATTGTGACTCTATTATTTCCTTACTCTGAGTTATTTTAAGCATTCATTCCTTGACCACTTCACTTAATATGACCATACTCTATAGTGTTTATAGGAATTGCAGTTTTGTTTGAATATAATACAGATAACAAAATATAATGCTTTTTCTCAAAAGCAATTCAAATAAAGACAAATGGTAAAGATATTCATTCACTCTGTTGAAAAAATGGTTTTATTAGTATACTTTTTCTCATACATTAATATTGAATCGCATGTGACATAATTTTATTGGCTCTTCCTATCATTTTATCATTATTAGTGTCTATCCTCGCTATAGCCGATATGACACTACATTGGGATATTGAGATTGTTGTACGATTACCTGTAATACTCACTCAATAATACCAAGTATGCAGTTATAAAATCATTTACAATTAATAATTTGTATTTTTAATTAGTTCGTACATTACATTTCGCATATACGTAATATACTAAGGATATTTTTCATTATAAATATAAATCTCCTTCATCGAATTATTATATTATTTATGATTATAGTAACTAGTGGACGATTCCAAAAAATTTTAATCCTTTCGTTTCTCTACTATTTTTATGATATTGTCTTTAAATTCTAGATTACTTGCGTTACTGACCTTGTGTCGATAATTTTCCATTTTTTGTCATCGCTGCTATTTTTACGAGGTGCACTGATTGATATTAATGGGAAAATTTCCGCTATTCATTTTATAGAAGTCATTAAAGTTTTCAAACCACACACTTAATTAACAAAATCACTATTCAATAGTGACTTCTCACAAATAAAACAAAATCAGCTATTATATTTAAAATTGTATTAACGTCGCGTCGTCTCATCTTATAGAAATACACAAAAAAATAATGTTATGGCGTTGAAAGTCTAAAGAATACTGAAACTTTTTCCAAAATATCACACAATAATTATAAGAGTGAATAAGCCCTTGAAAAATATCAGGTATTTGAGGGTTTTTGGATTTTAAAAAATCAATGAAAAAAAATAATCCAAGAAACAGATATATCAGTTCAATTTAATATAAAAGTGTTTTTACCAAACCACTTGAACGATGTCCGAGGTATTAAGTAGTAGAATGAATGAATGTATGAATTCTAAGAATGGTTATTTAATTGAAATAATCAGTAAATGAAATAAATATTGATAATTTAAAATGACGATAGTATTAATTGTCATCCGCTTGTTTAGTTGCAGCTAATAATAAACTTCGAAGCCTCTGTGTGATTTATTGAAAAAAAAAAACTGTTTCTACAAATTTTCAGCTTGTTATGACAAAATACCCTATTTTAATAATAATAGAGAATAATAGTTATTTAATGAAAAAAAATATTTTTTAAACATCTCACATATGTGGGAACATATTTAGTGGCAAGTTTTTAAATAAAAATACAACTGGTAAATTAGGATATTAGTAATATATTATGTTCACAATACAATAGCCATATGACTTGACCACTTCACTGAATAAGACCATAGGAACTCTTTTCTTATAATACTCACTACTTTATATTATCGTATTTATTGGAATTGCAGTTTTGTTTGAATATAATACAAATAAAAGGGTATTTCATCATTCTGTTGATTTGCTGATAAAAACACACCTGTTGGAAATATTTGTAAAACCCAAGAACCACTTATAGTTTTTGGTTTCAAAAGTGTTGATAATCCACCAATTTTATTACAAAGCAGGAGTCTTTGTTTCGACCACTTTTAAAAAAAATATAACTTTTATTATTTAATATTATCACTGAAAAATGTGTTTTTTGAAATTATAATATTAAATTATTATTAAAAATGAAATTATTTTTAGTAAAGTAGAGTTTGAACAAGTGATCGTGAAGAAGAAGAAGTATTGCGGCATCCCTGAAATGTTTGAATCTTTTTTGAAATGTGTAATTGTTGGAGAGTATTGTATGAGTATTATAAGGCAGGAAGAAAGGGACTGATAGTGATGGTGGTGGGGAGTCATAGCCGTGTCTTATTGGTTACTAATACACACATGATTGTTCACACGTATATGGTGTCGGTGTGTGCAATGAAGACTAAGCTACCTGAAGATATCGCCTACAGTGTTTAGCAAATGAACGACTAAGAAGGCGATGTCTCCGTTCGTATTACTCGAGCGTCAAATTTTTTCTCCCGTGGGCGATAACTCGAAACGTACCCCATAAGAAAAAACCTATCTTTCTCAATTTAAGCACTAGAATCGTGATTTTTTGTCAGAATATGCGCAATAATTAATTAAATAATAAAATGAGAAAAAGTTAAAAAGGTAATATCCGGGTCATGTGCTCTTAGTCAGGCCAAATCGTGTTATATTTAAATGATAGTTCTACTTGAAATCAACATCAATCAAAATCTACTACAGAATAGTTTATTCATTTATGTAAAAGTAAAAAATAATCTTTAGACAAATAAGATCTTCATTTGAAATTGTCTCCGCACGATATATATATATATATATATATATATATATATATATATATATATATATATATATATATATATATATATATATATATATCTTGCTAACTATATATATATATATATATATATATATATATATATATATATATATATATATTATTAACTAATATAGATCAAAATTGTGAATAACCATTATTTGTAAGTTTTTTTAACATACTCACTCGTAATTCTATTAATTGTATTTAACTTGACGGTGAAACAGATTGCGGGAGGTATTTAACGCGTCCGCTCAATGGTATATATTATTGGGATGAAATAAGGCTAATTGATAAGCAAACATAGATTGGCTAACGACATGGCAATGGTTATTTGATTGCGTGTGTGAAAAATAGTATTTATAATAATAAAGTGAGGTTAATGCATTTCCACAATCGGGCATCGGGCTTTCCATTAGCACGGGCGATATTCATCAATAGGGCGTCACTGTACTGATTGCCTTCTCTCACGCATCAACTCTCTTCTATTCCTTTGTCAAAAGTGCCATTATGTGAAATACCCACCTTCAGACCACATATATATGAAGATGTATTATCCTCAATTTCATTCGGATCAGACGGTCACTTACCTGCCCAGTCATATGTATTTATTTAACACACAATCGCAGTCGAGTGGGTATTCATGGAAAACGTATCATAAAACACTACGCACACAGGCTTTCACTACTATAACACTTGTTTTAAAAAATGACTAGATTGACTTAATATTATTTTTTAAAAAGAATTGCCCCATACATAATTCTTAACCGGTGGACGACCCCAGGGGCTTTTGAGAGGGTTTTAACAAATTTGGTTTTTGAGACACGTCTTGTCGGTAATCTTAACTAGTTACACAGGTCACCGAATTAATAATCAGTATTTACCTTACAATACAGGAAATCAGAGTAAACTGGGAGTAAGGCGATTGATCAGAATTTTTATTAATATTATTACCAATCTCCCAGTCGTTATAACCGATCAAATTATACAGTATCTGTAGCCATTTGATTGTAATTTTTTTTTACTATTTAAAATATAGAAGCCAAATAGTCCATAATTAAGTTGAATGATTCAAAAAATACTTTAAGCACGATTTGATTCCAAAGTATGGAAGAATAAATCATTAATAATCACACTGATATTAATATCTGTACATCAACTCGCCTCTGAGCATGTTTTAATTTCGACACCTGCTCTAGTAAAGCACATTCTGGTACATGAAAAGAAAAGTTGATCGATATGTTCCATATTTTATAATTAACAATTTAGATTGCATAGAAACAAAAATATATATAAAGCGCATGGAATATTTTTTGTCAACTGGCAATATTATGCAATATCTAGCAATAAGTACAATATAAACTTATAATTAATAAAAATACAACTCTTATACACAGCTGATTATAATAATCATTTGTTTTTCACGCATATTACCAAAATATTTTCGAGGTTAACGATATCAATTAAGCCTTATTTACAATTAATAGTCCAGTGTTTGTATATAATAAAGTAGCGTGCGTTACTGATAAGGGAATCCGCCAAAGTATTTTTTTGATTGTTTAGTCGCAGATCGCACGCCACAGACATTAACGAGACACCCTCTAAATAATATTTATTATTATTATATGTGTTAAAGGGGGCGTTCGGGGGGGTGGTGCTCAAAAATACGCTCCGTTTCGACACGAAATATAAGCATTAATTCGAATGTCACATGAGATTACCGCCCCCATCCACACTTCGCGATTATTTTTAAATTCCGATTCGTGACCCTTTGAATAATATCGTTTTCAGACATGGATATATTTTACGGTAAGTACTTAAAAAAAAGTCCAGCCATTATAATTCACATGATTCTGAAATTAAAGATGGATTTAACATGAATTAGAACATAAGGCAACATGTTCAAAAATATAAGATCTTTACCTCGATATGCTTTAAAGCCCGTGACTAATGATACTTTAAGGCGTTATCGCTGTTTGTAAAAGAAATTTTAATACACAACTGAAACTGATATATAAAAAATTCCACATCGTGCATAAATAATATTTGTGATATAAAAGTTGCTCGTTAAAAATAGATCTCGTGGCCGTGAGCGATTTATTTCCATATAAAAAGACACCGCACCAACGTGTGTACTACATAAAATCTAAATAACTATGCAATTTAAATCAATTTGACTTGGGGCGTCTTATTAAATGAGAATATTGAATAAAAAATGGATCCGAGAATCAAGCGAAGGCACGTGAGCGATTATCACAACAGAATGTGCCGAGAACATTCTTGAAATAAAAAAATAACAATATTTATTATTCAGACTTAATATTCTACCAAGCAACTTTATTCTATTTTATTACAAAAATAGACAATTATTAGCTATTATTAAAAATATATATCTATCAAGTTCATTATCGGAAAAAAATCTTAAAAAAAAAATGGTTTTAGGAGTAATAAAGAGTACTTTATTATACAATACACAAATTCAAATAACGACTTTAAAATCTTTTTTTAAATTTAAATTAAATAATATATCTAATTTAAAAACTTGTATATATTTTATAATATTGTCAGCACTTAATGATATAAAATTTGTTTGAAATAATATTTTCAATTCGAAGTTCGAAAAATAAAATAAGCTTTCGATGTCTTTTAATCCTTTTTTGGCGCGAGACGATAAAAAAAACTCGCAACCCATTAAAAATATACCTATTATTTTATGAATATTATAATTAATTGAAATATTAAAATGATACGTGTTAAATTTATGGTGGCGTTATTATACAAAATAAGTATGGGAATATATATATATATATATATATATATATATATATATATATATATATATATATATATATATATATATATTTATAACTATTATTACTATTATATTACCTTGCCTTATGATGAAACTTTTTGCAGAAGGCTTGTATCACATAAAACAAAAGCATTTAAAAAGTACGTAGTTGCATTGTGGGATTGTATTTTTAATTTGTTAAGGTTATGGCTGTTAATTCGAAGGCTGTTGTTATCGTTGAATTGAATCAGAAGCACAGTCCAAAGCAAGCGTCATGCCGAGTAAGCATATTTCACACGTTATTTTATTTATCACCGACACAATTATATTCTGTATATAATATCAGTATATATGTGAAATTGACTATAGTTGAGAAACATAAAAAATAGGTTTACTAAAAAAATAGTTTATAATATGGTGCGTCGTAAAAGCATTCAGTTAAACCTGTTCGATAGGAAATCATCTTAGTCTTAAGTCTTTATGAAACTGAGCCACATGTTCAATCTGGTAATACTACCTGTCACGTGTCACTCGGTTTAATTATTATTTATAAAATTTAACAATTTACGATTAAATACCTTATATTGCCAGGGACATGAAATGCGTTATAGATAATAGATGAATCTATATTAGTTGCCGGTCAAATAGGACTATTTTACTATTTCGAAAAAGTCACACTTAATAGGTTAAATAATGATTGAAAATCAACATTTTTTGACGTTTCAAACATGCAATATGTGGCTCAGTTCCATAAAGACTTAAGAGCACACAGATTTTTTTGCACTTACGATATTACACGCTGGAGCAGTCGAAATGTGAGTGTACAGATGTACCAAAATGTGATTCAAGTGTTTTATTTGTGTGGGGAGGAGGGAAGCGTGTCAACAAAACGAGGATTAAGGTGGCGCAATCGAATAAATTAAAGTGCGATCCCATTTTCACGTGGCCAGTGTTTTGTCTGTGTATGTTTTGTTTGTTTGTTTGTTTACTTTTTAGTGTACAAGATTATAAATCAGAGATATGTGAGAGAGTATGGAGAGAAGTCGTGATGCATCGTGTCCGCTGCGAGCAAAGGCCAATAAAAAATATCCACGGGAAAGAAAACCACCGATACAACAAGTTGTCGTATTGGGAGATAAATTTTCATTTCGACACTCGGAGAACGCACAATCGGACCGGATGACTATAACAACCTAACACGACTATAACGAGCATTGCATAATCATGCGGTTTGGATTATTTTTATAAACAGACGAGACGACTCGACAGCTCAACTGGAGTATCAGAAAGATACATGGCATAAATGAAAATTTTATTAAAAATTAAATAAATACCGTGACGCCTTCCCTATTGGCGGGAGTCCCTTTATAAGGGGTTGGCCAGGCCACCTTGGCCTTTACGGGAGAATATAGTAGAGATGGTTTCCCAGGCCACCACACAGCAATGAGTACTTAAGATCTAGTTTGCTAAGCTAGATCTACCAAGTGACTCCGGTGCCGTGAATCGAACCCGGGAGTCTTCACTCACGAATCCGTTACTCTAACCACTGGGCCACAAGACGGCTCCTTAAAAATTATTAAAGCAAAAATTTAATTTATCCAAAATAAAAATTCAAGAACACGACGTTCAACTTTAAACCCGTTAAATTAATTGACATCTATTTTAAATTAGAGACGCAGGTTCGCGTCCTATCTGTACCACCAATATGTATGTACGTCATGCAACTAGACGTTTAAATATCAAGATAATTGTTTCAATCAGTATCGTCTACTTGGTTCACCATCTTAATATTTGGCATTTTTATCGGCGGTATCTGTCCTACATAAAATGGTTTGTGTAACGAGGTAATTCATTTTTTAGGATTACTTCAATTTAATACACATAAAATATAATTTGATTAATTCACACATAATATTATTTTTTATTTATACATAAACGCTCTTTATAATGTGGCAAATCCTACACATAAAGTAAAAAAATACGAAAAATTATTGCGATTAAAGTATTTGTGAGAATAGAGAAAGATTGTTTAATGAATGTTTTTTTTTGGCAGAATTATATATAAATATATATATATATATATATATATATATATATATATATATATATATATATATATATATATATACTATATATATATATATATATATATATATATATATATATATATATATAAATAGAACGCGAAATCCGTTTGCAGCGAACTGTCAACGGGTGAAAATAAATGTAACCCAAGTATGTGTGGTTTACTCTGTCAGATTGTATTTTCAATTAAATAGATTGAACTGTATAATCTACTGTATCTTTTGTTAAATTATATTGTTTTTTATAGTAGATAAATGTTTTAAAAATATGCAAAATTATTTTTGATACATGTATTACCCAATAATTGTTAAAAATTTACATAAAATAAAATAATTTTATTTCAAGCGTTTGTTTGATTTTTATGTTAATAGAACAAATATTAAACTTTATACACGGTTGTGATACAATAGTACAAAATCCCCTTGAACCCACGATTCTTAATTTGGCAGTATTATGGAGGAATTTAAGTTTCTTCGTATGCGGAGATTTGCACGATTTTCTCGGTAAGCGAATCGAATTCCTGAATTCCGAGTCACGGTTTAAAAAAACCCACCTTCCGCATAATACAGGTAATGATTGTATGACAGAGGTGGAGCGGTTAACAGGTGTCTGTTAGTATTGTAATAATAATTTGTAATAGGCTTGGCCAGGTGTAATTACGGTGGTATTGGCCTTCTAACAGGAAGTCAACATTGATTTAGAGTAGTGCCTTCCAGACTATAATTCACCATAACCATCACCATTACAGACACGTGCTAACCGATATTATTTTGAGAGATGTCTATCATTATTGTAAAACATGGCTCTTCTATTATCAAATTAGATTCGAAACAGTTACCTAGAAATGTGCTGGAGAGCACTCGACTATAATGTGGACAATTTTAATTAAATAAGTAGATAATAATAACTATCATCAAAATATATTTTTCCACGTAAATCTTCTATGCTTCATTCGTGTTATTAAATTATTAATATTGAAGGATTTATTACTAGATATTTTAATTATGTATTTAAAGGTATTTTTAATAATATATACACACCCTTTTTTGTAGTCTTCATTGATGCATTTAACCTATTGCTGATATATTTTAATATAACCAACATAATAAATATTCAGTATTCATCTTACAATCCATGAAATTAGAGTAAACGAATATCGATTGGGATTTTGTGAATATTGTTATTTTTAACTTCCATTTGCGCATGATCCATTTTTGTCTTACATGATCAAAATATTAATTTGGTAAAAAGAAGGATTTTTTGCATTGAACATATTAATATTATTTGTTATTATACAATAATGTTGTTTAAGAGAATGAGCAAACATTATTACCAGCGTAATAAATAACTCAGGGGATAAGAAGCGTGGCTACAAATACTGTGGTCATGGGTTCAAATCCCACTCTTTTTTGATCGGTTATTACGACTGGGAGATTGGGAATAATATTAATAAAATCCCGATCGATCGTCTCGATCCAGGTTTACTCTGATTTCCTGTATTGTAAGGTAAATACTGATTATTAATTCGGTGACTTGTGTAACTAGTAATAGTTACGATCACCGACAGAAAATTAACACGTTGTTGTGTATAAAAAAAGCTCTTCGGGGAGTAAAAAATAATTAGTGGATATCGAATAAACCTCATTGTTTATTGCCTACCAATTTATAATAAGTTTTTTTTCATTTTTAAGCTGTTAAATGCACAGTTATAAATTGAGTCTCTCTGTTTGTAAAAGATATTATGCATGGTAGTTATAGAAAGGCGTAGATCCCCTAATTGCAGTTGTATCTTCAGTAATGGAATTTGAGAAGAGCAGCTCTTCTCTTAGGCTATTATAAATTAAAGTGGATAAGTTTTCAAGAAGGCAGCTCGTTACTCAACAACTATGAAGATACACCAACTCTTTGCATATTTCCCATTATAATATATATTTTCAAAATATGGATACTGATTTTTCTCCCCTTTGACCGATCGATTTTGTGTAACAATGCACTCGCTTTACGTGCCCAAGGAGCTGCCGAATACACACAGACAAACTAGAAGGTTGTTATTTTTGAAACGGACATACAATCATAAATATAATAAAAAATAACCCGTTTCAGACTGCATTGAGTGCGTGCACTATTCAGAAGTTCACCTTTTCAAGACGTCTGCTGAAAAATAATAAAAATACTCTTTCGTAAAGTCCACAATAATTTCCCTCATGCTCTTCTATTTGAAAGAACCGATACCGAAACCGAAGTTTCTGAATTTATTGAAATTAGACTAATTTATGAAGTACCTAATATATTTTGAATAGTTTTAACTGTAAATATGACAGTATGTAAAATATATTTTTATTAATTAATTGTATTAAAATAATACTTTTTAATCGAACCAAACTATTTTCAATAGGATAACAAGGGTGCTTGAAGCTGCCACATCAATCATACTTCTCCCCTTTACCACCCTCTTTTATACCGTCCCTCTTTCCAGCTTTTCTTATTCCAGCATCAGTGAAATCGACTTTTAAAACTCTATAGCACCTTTACGTCACGTAAAATAAAGACAGAAAATAGTAGCTACCCTATAAAATTATTTTAAATTAACCATATAAAATAAGCAGTCAAAAATTATTTTTTAAATATAAAAAAATAAGCACTGGAGATAAAGCTTGGGATTTTTAGGCGTGCGTCGCTGTAAACGCACACCATAAAGACGGTAATAGAGATGCAATGCTGTACTTTTGATCGTTTTTTTTTTGTTAATTAGTGCCTCGTTCGAGGCTCGGACGAGGCATTAACTAACTAAAAAGCGTAGGTGATTAACTCTACTATCGTATTTACGGTGACGTAAGCCTGGCAATCCATTACTTAGGTTCGGTTTCTTCAAACAGTGAGCTAGGTGACTAGAGAGTTAAATGTCAGAAATTGTTAATTTTTGTGCAATCACTATATAGTACATTGATTTCACATAAAATGAATACTTTCTGATATTTAACACTCGAGTCACCAAGCTCACTGTTTAAAAAACCGACCCTTAATCCCTCTGAGATGACGGTGATCTTAAAAATGTAAGGAATACACACAAATCATAAAATATTAAATAAAGTGGTTTTATTTTAGTGTCCATGTTCCAATATTAAATATAATTTTTATTGCAATATTTTAAACGGTTATGGTTCTTATGGTTATTTGAGTATGTATAAGGCGTCGCGACGCTTCGCCGCCGACCCTTCCTCATACTCACATAACATATAAAGAATCAACATTAATTTAATATCATCACATAAATATGCGATTACAGTCGTTATGCCACTGTTAACGATTCCAGAGGAATCTTTATGGGATCCTATTCTAAGGCTTTGTCATACATGCGATTATTATACACGATGGAATTGACTGTTTCTCGTCGATAATGTACCATCTATGTATATTAGAAATACTAAGATTATTATTTATCGTATTACACAGCATTCATATAAACATTTGAGTAACTCAAAATCGCCCCCATTGAAAAAAAATGTGATAATTGTCACAATCTTCTAGGCCAAGATAATCTATTATAAACATG
>JAGTTH010004151.1:0-13081 GCA_022606485.1 Agraylea sexmaculata | reverse complement strand
CATCAATCAAAGTATGAAGACACAAATGTATTCGTTGTTGTTTGCATTGAAGACTATTTTGAAGAATCGTGAATATTTGTATTAATTAAACTGAAATGAAAGTTTTCAATACCTTAATTAGTTTAACTACAAATTTCAGGTAAATAACTGTAAATTCCATTGACCGAATATGTTTTGACAATTGAAATATTCATTATTCAGTGTCGGTCGGTCGGGTTTGCATACTTGAAATAGAGTTATAAATCAATCACTACCTCATTCTAACCGATATTATGTATAATGGCTTTTGTGCTTTAACATAATATAAATAAAAATATTTGACGATAAAGACTTCATTGAATATGAAAGCTTTATCAACACGTCTCAGCCGTCCGAGGCTCATTTTTTATGCGTTGAAAAATCACTACGTTTTTTCAGGTTTTCAGAATCGTCCGTCTTGAAGGGGTGAACATAAAACAACCATTTGTTACATAATATATTATTTGCTTAGGGAATAATCCTTCAATCGGTGGGATTCCATTAAATTTCCTGGCATTAGCAATTAAAATGTAAGACAAGAGGATGGATGGAGGATTACTAAATTATTTTAGTGGCTAAAAAACCAATATGGTTACTAAAAATATAAAAAATCCATAAAATTAAAATATTCAGTCAAAACCTTGAGCTTATTTTTAAAACAGTTTAATACCCACAGTTAAATTTCAAATAATGGATTTATTTAATGCTTAAATAATGATCCATTTCGAATGTCTCGAGATTACTCAAGTTGTATCTTCTTTTTTGCTAAATACCTTTATTATAGTAAGGGTTGAAGTTGGGTTACAAATGTCCGAGACTTGACCGAAAAATGTCACCGTATTTTTTTTAGTAGGGACAAAAACAAACTACTGACAAAAGCTATATTTTCACAATCTCACCTTTACGACCGTATTTTTTTAACCCCCGTATACAAATAAAGCCTGAAATATGAGTGAGCATGGAATGATTTAATGTCTATAAATTATCCCTCGCTTACATTATTAAATATACGAAAAAACTCGCTATTGACTGAAGGCTTTGGGAAATTTCTTTCAGTAAAAGTTTCAGCGTCCGCAAAGTTAGTTACCGGGAACAAAGCGCTTCTTCGTCTTAGTAAATTAGGCGCCTGAACGAATATGAACAGATATGAAAAGTTATACTTTTCATCAATATTATGTCTAAGAAACATGTTCATATTACCAGACAATCGAGTTTTATAACAATAATTTGCGTGGGACATATTATTGATTACGGTTTATTTAAATTAATATCTGAATTCCACATTGGTATGCAAATTGTGTCGATAAATTGTCATGCTTATCTGTGATGCATTTAACATAATTCCCATGTCTTTAATAATTTATTATGACAATTTGAGAATCTTATATTAAATATGATGTTACTATCATAGCGTAGTTGATCCGTTTTTGATTTAAAAAAATTGTGTGGTCGTATTTGAAAATATTTGAAGTGCAATTAAAAACAAATTGTATTTAATTTCAAAAGAATGGATCACTTGAGTTCAGAGTTAATTAAATCACCCCCGAAAAACCCACAACGTGGACTTGATTTCGTGGCTCAACAGGGGGTGAGAAAGTAGATTAGGTTTTTTTTTATATGTATATAAATGCATCATCGCGTCGGGAAATCTAATTAAGCTTCGGATGCAGGGGTGAATTTTTCAGCTGTGTAATTCGACCCCCGATGAAGACGTTAAGCTGAAGTCTCCTGAAAGATTATTATGAAGCCTTCGCTGGATGAAATTGGGAATATGAAGCGAGTCTCTTTTGATATTAGGCACACTTTGATGCCTTTCAAAGAAGGCGTTCGCATTGAACAACCATTCGATCAGAGTCCAATGTGAAGAAAAAATACGATTATTTGCCAAAGGAAATCTCCATGTATATTAATATCCCTGACATTATCTAAAACGTCTATTGGAAATATTCAAATATTTTCATTAAATCATTTCACGAAAAATTATTATCACTGTATTACAATTAATAAAAATGTACAAGAGTAAGATTCTGATGAGAATAAAAACATAAAATCAAAGAAATCAGAGTTAAGGGAAGAGAGAGAGACTCTATATTATCTTGATAATTTGGGAATAGTTTTCCAAAAAAATATAACTACAACTGTATATGGAAAAAAAATGGTTAATGGGTCGTCTTTACGGTGTATTTACATAGCATCGAGGAAACCATTACCTAAAAAAATCTGTCTAATTTAAGTACACATAATATCTAAATTTTTATATTTTATTTTCTCCAAGATTATACCCAACTTAACCTTACCTAACCTAACCTTTAAAAGCAACATTTATTTATATTTTTCAACGACAATTTTTTCCTTGTCTCGATATGAAACGCGCCTGGCAGTGCATAAACCTCCATCCATATCACGCTAATATTTTAATATATTTCCATTAAATACTTATAAATTTATAATTCGGATATTTTCGCTAATCCACTATTATTTTCATTAAAAATAAGTCAATTATAAGTCAATACTACTAAGAATTTATTTATTACAATTTCTTTATTATGCATAAGTTTTTACATTGATTGATAGAACAATACATCTTTGGAAATAGACTTAGGTGTACAGAGTGTTTACATCTTTTTACCTATAACTAACATGAGAATGTTTTATTTTAATTTGACAAGAGTAATAAATAGTATTTAATTATAGAAAGAATGGGAAAAAAATAAAAACCAATTTACAAATTTGAAGATTAATAACAACGATAAAAGCAATATTAACAAAATATAATGCTTAAAACTAAATAACAATTTTTTTGTGTAAAACCAAATTTGAGTTGAGTGGATTATTAGAAATTTTATTTTATTTTTAAAAATAATATCAGTGTTGGAAGTTCATTGGTAAAATGAACTTACGTTTCCTCGAGGCGTAATTGGTTTTATTTACATGTGCTATGATTGGGTTAGTCGGGAAGTTAGTCATTTTAGTGTAATGTTTTTTACTCAAATCTGCGATATTTGCTTTGATCATTTTTAACTTAATGTCCTCGTGGACTTGTTTAAGAAATGTGCCAGGTTCAAGATCTAAGGCCATCTTAAGACACTTGTTTTGGAAAATTTTAGTGAATGTAATTAGTGAATGTTCTATTGTTGTTTCAGTTGCGGAAGCCGGTGTCGACTCAGTCGATAGCTGGTAGCGGCGGGGGCGGCATGAAGGGCGGTGAAGTTGGTGGTGAAGAAGCTGGCATTGCTCTTGTCGGTGTACATTCTGAATATCCTAGATATGCTGAAGAAAGAGCATTGGGCGGTGGCACTTACAAGGGCGGACCCAAGCACAAGCCCAACATCGGATACAGACTAGGAAGACGGAAGGCTCTGTTCGAGAAGCGGAAGAGAATCAGTGATTATGCCCTCGTCATGGGGATGTTTGGAATCATCGTCATGGTCATCGAGAATGAGCTGTCTAGTGCTGGAGTTTATACAAAGGTCAGTCTATTCAAAGTACTAGTTTTAGTTCAACCCATACATATAAACATTATATATAACCAGCGTGATAGCTCAGGGGATAAGACGCGTGGCTACTAATACTGTGATCCCACTCAAGTCAAGAATTTTTAAAATTGATTTGATCGGTTATTACGACTGGGAGATTGGGAATAATATTAATAAAATCCCGATCGATCGTCTTGATCCAGGTTTACTCTGATTTCCTGGATTGTAAGGTTACTCGGGCAGAGCCGCTCTGTCGGTGACCTGTGTAACTAGTAATAGTTAAGATCACCGACAGACAATTAACACGTTGTGTGTATAAAAACCTCCTCAAAGAAAGCTCCATCAGAGATGTAGGTTCTTTGGTATTCCAGACGACTGTGTTCTCTTAATAATAATAAAAAAAAAATATCGCATTGTATATAAATAATTCGTGTAGCCCGTGTATTGTTACACTCTTCTCTCCTATTCGATAAAGGCATAAGTGTGTCTCCCTCACTCGACACATTTCTAGTGACCACTGAGAGTGGTTGTGACAATGTTTTAAACATGTTGAAGAAGTAGTGTTTGGTAAAAAGTGAGGCTAGATGTATTTGAGTGTATGTTTGAGTCCATATGACATGTAGTAACAATGCATTTACCCATTTTACTGTGAAATTTAACTGAAGATATGAAGAGAGATGTTTACAGTATAATGTTTCACAGGCAACTCATGTTTTTGGCCACTTGATCCACTTGAACTAAACACGCATTTAGCCACTCATGCGTTATCTTATGTTATTAATATCTATGGCGTTTCTTCAACATTTAGCTTGTGCTCCCAACTGTCAAGTCTTAACTCGGCGATATCGGCATGCTATAGCTAAATCTCAAGCTCGTGCTATATTTCCCCCTACATTTCTCACGAAATGCAAGTTCACCAGAGTGCCTTCGATACAAACATGGCATTAGCTCTAGCACGGTTTCAAGAATCGGAATATCTGTATTAGACACGAAATTCGTTTAATCTGTTAGCACGTAGCTCACGATTTAACACGCGTTGAAGAAACCGGCCCCAAAGGTTTCATACGACTCGTACTGTTTATCTGTCACTTATCGATATTTATTATAACATTACACTTAATATGTTAAAGTGTTAGTATGACTTTTATCATATTTTGTAATAAAAAAATCAAATTCAGGATTAACAACGGGCATCAGAAACCCTCGCTACGCCACTGAGCATAGGTTCTCATTTATTAGGGTGAATTTTAGAAACGAAAAGAACACACAGGTCGACTCTTAATAGATAGAAGGACAAACCAAAAGATACTCATATATAATAATAGACTATTTAAAATATTATATGATTTGGGTAAAAATGATGGAGGAATACTTAGCGCCAATCAGCTTGCAAATGATGTATCTTTATTTATATATATATATATATATATATATATATATATATATATATATATATATATATATATATATATATATATATATATATATATATATATATATATATATATATATATATATATCTTTATAGATTTTAATAACCAAGCTTCATGAAAGCCAAATAAACAGTAATTTATTATTTATTATAATACATGATTTAGCTGAAATTTAAATAACAACGATCTAAGAGATTATTTTGGGGTTAACCTTTTGCATTTAATATGCACTGAATTTATACTCTTGGGTGTTGACCTAATAATAAAAAATTGAATTGTAAGTTCGCTGTTTTGAAGAACAAAGAGAAATAAAAAGAAATAAATGCATGAAGAGTCTGATGAAGAAACCAAAAAAGGGTGTGTAAGAATATAAAAAATACAGTAACCCTTAGAGCTTCAACAGATCCAGCCAATAACTAAACAAGAGATTAAAATTTCTTTAAAATACCGCTTTAAAATCTACAGATTACAAAGCAGTTTGTTTGTATTTTGTTAACGACGGTTTTATTTTTTGTTTGTGCCATTGTATTTAAGAGCGTTAAGTCCGTCTCAACTTTGTTTTATCACTCTTTGAATGAATATATATAAAATTTGAACAAAATTTCTCGACAACAATAATGTTTTACATATTTTATTTGAAACGCCAGCGCTCTGAAGTTGTCCAATTTAAACTTTTTGATATATATATATATGTCTGAAGTCGTATATTTCAGTATTATAAAAGATCGCATATTTTTCTATACACTTTGCCGCAACAAAATAGGTATAGTCGAACGGTAGAGTAAATTTCACTTATTTATTTGAAGGTTATTAAATTAACAACGTAATTCTCATAAGAATTTACCATGTTAAAAAAATAGGTATTTTTTTAATCTCCACTATTATGCGAGTGTTGTGTAGTAATTATTTGAATTGTATGGTATTTTTAGAAAACTTTTGATTGCCATGATATTTTAGATCAAAATGGATGAAATATAAAAAGTCCTGAATTATATGTTAAAATCAATACCAATACGTCAAATCCCCATTCATTTATTATTATATGGTTGTTGCTACGCCGTCGTAGCTCGTAGCCATTCTGTAGTCATTATCTGAATTGTATGGCATTTTTGCAAAAATCTAGAAGTCATTTTGGATTCATTATTATTCCGATTCATGTGATTTTAGATCATAAGATAGGAAAAGCTCATATCAATGCGTCATCCCTTAATTACGTACATAACAAAAAGCTGTGATCCTTAGAATCAAGTCTGGTATCCATCAGTTTGGTGGGATTATTTACTTGAAATATGATATTTTTGCTAATCCAATTAATCGAAGGTGATGGATATTGCGAGTGACGTATGAATACCATTCTTGGCTGTCCGGTTAATTGAAATGTCTACGTGATAATCCTTTACCAAGTAAAATTCTCCCATCGGACAATGAAAAGTTTCCGTATGACAGGTTGGTTTTAGATTACCAAAGTATATTGGATAAAAATACCTTTTCTCTTTACGCGACTATAAAAGTCTCTATGAATATTTCCAACAGTGTCCAATTTCACATATCAGTTTGCTGTCAGCCATTTTGGGATTTGTGTCAATGCTGTGACTTTATTTGAATTTCCCCACAAGCCACATACAAAAAATATATCAATAACTTATTTTAGATTGGAAATTTCCCGCATCCGCATGCACTGAAAAAAAAAGTATTTTACAACGTGATCCGTCATCGATCACATAATAAATTCTCATATTTGAAAGGTGGTGTTTTTTCAGCGTTTAAGCGTCTGAGAAGTTTCACAAAGCGTTTCAGGTTTGAGGTCCTAACTTTTTGTCACCATCTGGGTGGCTGTAAAAAAGAGGTTTTCACAGATTTCGTCAAGCAGTAAACAAGGCTTTGAGGTTACTTGGGAATTTGTTTGCGGCTTCAAATACACACACTAAAGGACAAACTGAATAAATGTAATATTAATTTCCTGTCAGCACTTCCATGTGGTGTCTTTTTAGAGAAGAGTGTTCGTAAAAGAGGTCATCCATCATGAAAGAGAAATTCTAGGAAAACCTTCCCTTGCTTAGCAAAAATAAACAACGCTCTTTATAAATCACTATCTCACCAAAAATACTCTCGGGCATCTGTATTATTTATTTTTATAATAAAACAGAATGCAAATAATCCAATCCAAAATAATATTAATTATAAATATCGATTAGAATGACCAATCAGAACGGTTAACGGAATTTCAACAAATCATACCAGCGTGATAGCTCAGGGGATAAGACGCGTGACTACTAATACGGTCATAGGTTCGAATCCAACTCAAGTCAAGAATTTTTTAAATTGATTTGATCGGTTATTACGACTGGGAGATCGGGAATAATATTAATAAAATCCCGATCGATCGTCTTGATCCAGGTTTACTCTGATTTCCTGGATTGTAAGGTAAATACTGAGGCGATTATTAAGTCGGACAGAGCTGCTCTGTCGGTGACCTGTGTAACTAGTAATATTTAAGATCACCGACAGACAATTAACACGTTGTTGTGTATAAATACCTCCTCAAAGAAAGCTCCATCAGAGATGTAGGTTCTCTGGTATTCCAGAAGACTGTGTTCTCTTAATAATAATAAAAAATAAAAAAATCAAACATAAATATTCCTGCGCGTACATCTTGGAGAATTTGGTACAAAATCTAAAGCAGTTGTCTTTGATGTTTCATTACATTGGAAGACTAAAATTAATAGACTTATATAAGGGCGTTGCAAAAATATAAATTAATTAATATATTTAACATATAAATAAAATGCAAATAATTATTTGATTTGAAATAAACAAAACTGCTAGAATATTTTAATGAGCATAACTGGATTTAAATCAAATCGAAATAAATCTGAATAAATTAAGCGAGTAGTCTCATAAGAGCGTCACGTATTAACGACGTTTCAATGTACGTCGTCAATACGTCAACGATAATCCAACCCCAATCAGGACACGAACCTGCTTCTTTTGGTTTGATGCCCAATTTCTCTGACTACTAAGCAATGAAGATTATTTTTTTTGTTTTAATAGACAGCATAAAGTTATTAATAAGTGAATAAGCGAGTCTATCATGTTAGTATCGTATGGCAACACTGTTTACTTAAGTATTTTATAATAAGAGAGGTCGTGTTTGCATTATATGATAAGTTTTATTAAAAACAGATATACATATTTATTATGTTATCATATAAATGTTATTTTAAGGAGGCGTTTATATATCAATTTGAGTCTAAGTTGACACTTCTTTGATACGTCTTCGATACGTAGTCGATACGTCATCGATACGTGAATCGGTAATATGAAAGATCGCTAATTATTTCCTAATCTGGCGCAAGACTCGAACCTGCTTCTTCTAGTTTGATAAAAATTGCTCTGTTAACTGAAATGGTCCAACGACCATTCTGTATATGTGTATTTCTCAAACAATTAAAAACCATATTTTGTGCAGAAAGAGGCTCTGTTTTGTTAAATAATATATTTTGTCATGATATGAAATTGACATAGCGTGTATGTAATTTGCCACCCACTTTGCTTGTTTCAATGAAGAGCCTTATTCATATATATTCTGAAAGGAATCGATGCATTGTCTTTGTTTCCTCGATTGTGAAGATATTATGCACGTTTCAAGGTGATAACAGCTTGGTAATTAGCCTAAATAGTATCCGAAGTGGAACTAAATAGCTACAAAGACTTAAAAGTGACAATACACAAGTTTGTTTAAGCGAGACCATTTCGCTGAAGCTTTCACGACTTTAATATTCTGCTAACAAGCTACATTCTGAAAAGACGATTGAGATCTTGCCACACATTCACTGAAAAGTGTAAAAGTAAATAACCTTGTGTCACGACAATGCCTCATAACTCAACTATCATCTTTAATAATACAAAATCATACTATGTTGATCGATAATAAGACATCAAGGCCTTTTGTTCATAATTTATTGATAGTACTTTCCAAGAGTCTTCAATTAAAACATCACATACGAATATTTTATTCACAAGAACGATTAAATCGGTATACATAAATAATACGAATAACCATTTGGTGATTTAATTTATATTCGCGAGAGCTTTTTTTACAGAGTAGACAAAGACGAAAAAACGATAAAAAATAAAAATACATATTGTGCAAGTAAGAAATATGAAGTATAGGATTTATTATAAATAAATATATATAATTATAAAAAACAGAGAAATTATATAAACAAAATAGGTTTGCAATTATTTATATGTTTCTTTACAATATTGCGCCTATACGAATTGGTGGAAAAGAGATCAGGCAGGTGCGCAAATTGCTATATCTTTCACGCTTAATACAATTTTTCACTTTTTATAAATAAATATGTATATTGTTTATAGTGACACAAATTTCCAACACAACTGAATATTTATTGCTAAGCTTCTGTTTAAATAATTAAAAAAATATTTGTAAAATCTATGATGTTTTGTTATTGCAGTAATATTTGCAGTTATTTTAAAAATAATTGGAAAATATAATACATTATTGATTGTGATTAGGGAATTTTAATCCAGCTTGAATAATAGTTTTTATAATTCTATCCCACTACTGGAATAAAATGGGATATAATTAATCATAATTATTCACGAATAATCGATGGTAAAACCTCCAGCATTATTTTTTTCCAAATATTTTCTTAAACCTAAGTTGTAATATTTGTATAAGAATTTGTGAGCTTTTGGTTCTGAGCTTCTGAATTGAATATAATTTAACCCAGGAGACGTTGGTTGTGTCCCATCGGGTGTTTATATTTTCCGATTATCAATTTTTCACTTCCAATTTCTATTATATAAAAAATAATATACTAGAAATAAAATCCCTTATTTTGAAGTAATCCACTGTAGTAATATAATGCATATTATATTTTGTATGAGAATAATTGAAATTGAAAAGCGATTGTGTTCCAAGTATTTAGTCCTCATGGGTATATGACCAAAGTAGTGAAATCTTGGAATTGAATTTCATTCTCATGTACGGATTTAATATATAGCTTGTTCCTTTTGTTGTAAAATCCAGTTGTTTGTAAACTGGAATTATTAATTTTCAGAAAGCATGCATTTCCTTTTTGGCCTGGTGGGATTATGCACATATCGACGGGCTCCGCTAAGACGGCGATAAGTCGAAAAACACAACTTTACAGGACGGCCGAAAAACCGTTTTTTTAAGGTTTTTATTTAATATCTCTTTATTCAGATGTTGTATCGTTTCACTTTTTTCGGAAAAACGTGCCCCATTGTGTTATCAACATACGAGTATTTTTTAAATATGTAATAATGCAATATTTAAAAGGGGCAAGCTAAAAATTGTTCTTGTAGGGAAGATTTGCGGAGGGGAAGCGCACGGGAAGGCGATACACGGAGTTATCGCTGTCTTCAATGTCCTTCTTGAAATACTTGGAGATGATAAGTCACACACACACACTACTATGCATCACACTCACACACTCTCATCCTAGCTCCCTCACACACACTACTACACCGACACGCACACACCCACAATATCTATTATACTACTATACCTACTACTACTACTAGCCGATATCATTACCAGACACTCGCACCACTACCTTTACAATATTGCTTTATTATTACATTCTATTATATTATTTATATTACATATCAAATATACACAAATACAACCGGTAAGTATTTAAATATCTCAAGTGACTAGGTTTCCCAAATGATATTATTTTAAGCATTCATTCCTTGACCACTTCACTTAATATGACCATACTCTATAGTGTTTATAGGAATTGCAGTTTTGTTTGAATATGATACAGATAACAAAATATAATGCTGTTTCTCAAAAAGCAATTCAAATAAAGACAAACGGTAAAGATATTCATTCCTTCTGTTGAAAAAATGGTTTTATTAGTATATTTTTTCTCATGCATTAATATTGAATTGCATGTGACATAATTTTATTAGCTCTTCCTAACATTTTATCATTATAAGTGTCTATCCTTGCTATAGCCGATATGATACCTGTAATACTCACTCAATAATACCAAGTATACAGTTATAAAATCATTTACAATTAAAAATTTGTATTTTTAATTAGTTCATACATTATATTTCTCATATACGTAATATACTAAGGATATTTTTAATTATAATTATAAATCTCCTTCATCAATTGGGTAAATGATTATATTATTTATGATTATAGTTACTAGTGGTCGATTCCAAAATTTTTTAATCCTTTCGTTTCTCTACTATTTTTATGATATTGTCTTTAAATTCTAGATTACTTGCGTTACTGACCTTGTGTCGATAATTTTCCATTTTTTGTCACCGCTACTATTTTTACGAGATGCACTGACTGATATTAATGGGAAAATTTCCGCTATTCATTTTATAGAAGTCTTTAAAGTTTTCAAACCACACACTTAATTAACAAAATCACTATTCAATAGTGACTTCTCACAAATAGAACAAATCAGCTATTATATTTAAAATTGTATTACCGTCGCGTCGTCTCATCTTATAGAAATACACAAAAAAATAATGTTATGGCGTTGAAAGTCTAAAGAATACTGAAACTTTTTGAAAAATATCACACAATAATTATAAGAGTGAATAAGCCCTTGAAAAATATCAGGTACTTGAGGGTTTTTGGATTTTAAAAAATCAATTAAAAAAAAATCCAAGAAACAGAAATATCAGTTCAATTTAATATAAAAGTGTTTTTACCAAACCACTTGAACGATGTCCGAGGTATTAAGTAGTAGAATGAATAAATGTATGAATTCTAAGAATGGTTATTTAATTGAAATAATCAGTAAATGGAATAAATATTGATAATTTAAAATGACGATAGTATTTATTGTCATCCGCTTGTTTAGTTGCAGCTAATAATAAACTTCGAAGCCTCTGTGTGATTTATTGAAAAAAAATAACCGCCTTGTGGCCCAGTGGTTAATGTAACGGATTTGTGAGTGAAGACTCCCGGGTTCGATTCACGGCACCGGAGTCACTTGGTAGATCTAGCTTAGCAAACTAGATCTTAAGTACTCATTGCTGTGTGGTGGCCTGGGAAACCACCTCTACTATATTTTCCCGTAAAGGCCAAGGTGGCCTGGCCAACCCCTTATAAAGGGACTCCCGTCAATAGGGAAGGCTTCACGGTAAAAAAAAAAAAAAATAACTGTTTCTACAAATTTTCAGCTTGTTATGTCAAAATACCCTATTTTAATAATAATAGAGAATAATAGTTATTTAAGGAAAAAAAATTTTTTTTTAAACATCTCACATGGGAACATATTTAGTGGCAAGTTTTTAAATAAAAATACAACCGGTAAATTAGGATATTAGTAATATATTATGTTCACAATACAATAGCCATATGACTTGACCACTTCACTGAATAAGACCATAGGAACTCTATTTTTATAATACTCACTACTTGATATTATCGTATTTATTGGAATTGCAGTTTTGTTTGAATATAATACAAATAACAGGGTATTTCATCATTCTGTTGGTTTTGCTGATAAAAACACACCTGTTGGAAATATTTGTAAAACCCAAGAACCACTTATAGTTTTTGGTTTCAAAAGTGTTGATAATCCACCAATATTATTACAAAGCAGGGAGTCTTTGTTTTGACCACTTTTAAAAAAAATATAACTTTTATTATTTAATATTATCACTGAAAAATGTGTTTTTTGAAATAATAATATTAAATTATTATTAAAAATGAAATTATTTTAGTAAAGCAGAGTTTAAACAAGTGATCGTGAAGAAGAAGAAGTATTGCGGCATCCCTGAAATGCTTGAATCTTTTTTGAAATGTGTAATTGTTGGTGAGTATTGTATGAGTATTATAAGGCAGGAAGAAAGGGACTGATAGTGATGGTGGTGGGGAGTCATATCCGTGTCTTATTGGTTACTAATACACACATGATTGTTCACACGTATATGGTGTCGGTGTGTGCAATGAAGACTAAGCTACCTGAAGATATCGCCTACAGTGTTTAGCAAATGAACGACTAAGAAGGCGATGTCTCCGTTCGTATTACTCGAGCGTCAAATTTTTCTCCCGTGGGCGATAACTCGAAACGTACCCCATAAGAAAAAACCTATCTTTCTCAATTTAAGCACTAGAATCGTGAT
>JAGTTH010004150.1:0-11381 GCA_022606485.1 Agraylea sexmaculata | reverse complement strand
ATTTGATTTTGAAGGTGAATAACTGCGGTGTTAAGTTGGTCTTCTGTTTTCAATAGTATATCACATTTCAAATTTTCATTTAAGATATGTCTAAAATATTCCCAATCTGTGTGACAGTTACCGAGTGTAAATTTACTGGGTTTGATAATTGGTTGTAGCAAGCTGTATTTAATAATAACAGGTGAGTGATCTGATGACAGATCGAGGCAAGATTCTGCGCTCAGTCTTTCGATTGAAATTCCTTTCACTACGCAGAAGTCTATGAGGTCCGGTGTTTTTCTTCTATCTGTAGGCCAATATGTTGGTTCACCAGTCGATAGATGAGTCAACTTGTTGTTTGCCATACTTTTATACAGTTCTCTCCCCCTGGGTGTGGCAATCTCGTCCCATGGTAGTGTTTGGCATTGAAGTCCCCCACTGCGATAAAGATTATCCGCTTCAAGTGTTTCTGAAGTAATCGTCAAAATAATTTCTCGTTTAATCGAGTGTTTGGGTGGGCAGTAAATAGCGATATATATACATAATTATTTGTATCTCAAGCAGCAATTGTGGTTGCTTTGGAGAAAGTCTCGATCATATTTTCAGTAGATGATGAACCACGGGTGTTTTTAATTATCACCGCTGTTCCGCCATGCGCAGTTCCATCGGGGTGATTCGTCGTATATATAGTATACATGGGAATTTTTATGTAGCTTTTTCGGTAAAGTGTGTTTCCGATATAAGCATTATGTCAATGTTTTTTTCTTTTAAAAATAATTTTATTTCTTGGCTATGTTGTCCAAGACCGTTGGCGTTCAAAAGACATATTTTTAATAATGGAATCATTTTTTATTTAGGACAAGAGCTGCCATGATCTGTCATGTATCCGCAATTTCATAGGCCAGTTAATGAGTTTTGTCATTTTAATTATTAAATTATTTATAATATTGTCTTGTCGTTTTCAGGTTAACAAATATGATGACATACGACTTTGGCATGTCATTGGTTTGAAAGTTGTAGTGTTAGTCAAGTTGTTTTGTCTGTTTTGAAATTATTTTCTTTTTCTTAATACAGGAATTAGGCTTGTTTGTACCTTTGCGTGTTTCGCAACAGCATAATTTGCTGGGTGATTCCCGTTGCAGTTGACACTCCACATTGAAAGACAATAATAATCAAAATTTACATCTTTTTACTGAAAAAATCTACTAGAAAATATTCTCAAATAATGAATATCTTATAGAGATTTAAAAAAATACTTCCACGGTCGTCTTAATAATAAATGATAAATTTTTAAGTCTGAAATTTAAGTCGTCTTTTTTATTATTATTAAGAGAAAACTGTCTTTTTTGCGAGAGTTTTTTATACACAACAACGTGTTAATTGTCTGTCGGTGATCTTAACTATTACTAGTTACACAGGTCACCGACTTTATAATCAGTATTTACCTTACAATACAGGAAATCAGAGTAAAGCTGGATCAAGACGATCGATCGGAATTTTATTAATATTATTCCCGATCTCCCAGTCGTAATAACCGATCAAATCAATTTAAAAATTCTTGACTTGAGTGGGATTCGAACCGATGACCACAGTATTTGTAGCCACGCTTCTTATCCCCTGAGCTATGAACGCTGGTGGATACGGATATGGAATAATTCAACGGATATAATTAGAGTAGAATCACGAGCATCTCTTGTGATGTACAATAATATTGTGTAGCAGGGTCTACGAACGACTACGGCTGGCGTAGTATAGTATAATCGTAGTAGTTCCGGTGTGCTCGGTCACGATTAATATTGGATAACGGGCTCGTTATTTAAACGGTCATTCCACCAGATTTACCTTCTGAATAATAAAAGGACACTACACTACACGAGACCATTTTCACGTTGGATTTGTGTCCGGCTTAATCTATATTTACTATTTCACATGCTTTGTCGGTGAATGTCAACAATTATGCTCGACAAACGGACATTGAATCACGAGTACTGATTACAATAATTATATCATAAATCTGTGATAATTAATTCTCGATTGTACTTCTGTGTTAAGTATAAACGGGGGTAGGTTCTGAGGGGTGGTTAGTGAAAATGTCAGGTGCAAATTCAGTGAGCACAACCTCTACCGCACATTCATTATATGCGAAACCCTTAATATAATATTTAAGCTACAAGCCTTTCTTCTATACGCTTGCCTGTTCTACATACCCTTTACATTTTAGATTGTATTTTATAACCTACATCACTAATGTCGGGGGCGGTTATTGAAATATATTACTTGATTTATAAATAAACTACAAGTTTAAGGTAAATATGTAGGTACTGTAATATTAGTAATATGTTTCAGAAGTAATATCAATAATATTATCATCTATATGATGTTAAATTTGTTACTGTAAAGCTTGGATTCTTAGTGGGTATTTTCCTTAGATTGTTTGTACTCAATATAATTGAAAATTATATCAATGAAATAATCGAAAAAAATATAATGAACTGGGTTATTTTTAAAATTATGTATACTTGGCACCATTTTCAAATATTTTATTTAAACTTTACTCATTTATAAGTCTTAAATATACCCATGGAGCCACCTAATTCATAAGTAATCGGTTCATTTTTGGTCAGTCAATTGTTTTAAAAATGTATAATTTGCTGGCATTTGACTTTCGATTTAAATAGCACAGTGTTTGATAGTTAATTATAAATTATTTTCCCATTTGGTACGTCAATATATCATGTAGCCTTTGCATTTCAAAATAACATTATCCAATGCCTAACATTGTTTTTCACAGAGTTGGTTTACATGAATAGAATAGCTTAAAAATATCGATTATAATTATTAAACATGATAGTAGTGTGTATGTAAATATTGAGGTGTAGTGTAGTGTTTTGTGTGTTGGACACTAACAATGTCCCATTGTCACCCCATGTCACCCTAATAACTACGGAAATGCGTCACATGTAGTCCATGTGTCTGCTTCTGTTTCAGTTTTAAGCAAATAACAATCAGAATGTTATCCGGGATAACACACCAAAATCAATGACTTACAATGCCCTTTGAAACATGTTAATTTTATATGAAATATATCGATTGACAAAGCTGCAATGCTGGCCGATGAAAGTCAACTCAAATATGTAGGGCACTAGAAAAAAGATTAATAATGTATTCAAAGGGTGAAAAGCTTGAGCTTGTACAGTTTTTTTTCCATAGGGAAATGATAGTAAAAGAGTGTTGTTGGAGACCGCATTCAGAATACGAGAGAACGCATTTGGTTAGATACTATTTGAATAGAAAAGATGGACATAAGTGGTCTTGTTGAAAATTTTATATTCAGTTTCAAGTTCTCTACGCTTTTCAAATAAATTATGGATTCTGGTTTTGTAAAGTAATATTTTAACATCAGCAAATTTATGTGCAGCAGAATTGAATATAATTATATAGATCATTATCACAAAACCGTAACCACAAATTGATAGTTTACAAGGCTTATGTTATTAAATAGCAATATTTTGGTTAAAAAATAAAGGTTTCGTTTTCATTCAATGTAGAAATTCAACTATTTGTATTATAATTTAGCAGTTACATTATTAATTGTGGAGCTTGGGATCAATGTTAGCTTAGATATTTGGCAAACTGTTCTAGTTGAATTGACTTATTTTGAAAATCAATTTATTTGGAACAGGTTGATAAAAAAAGGTAAAATAAAATCATAAAATTGTAATACTAAAAATACAAATAATATAAAACTCACGACTTTATTGACTGGATTTGGAATAGAGCATATATCTTCTGTTTCCTTTATTAACACTCTTTTTGTTGATTGATACAACAATACATCTTTGGAAATAGACTTAGGTGTACAGAGTGGTTACATCTTTTACCTATAACTAACATGAGAATGTTTTATTTAAATTTGACATGAGAATTTAATTATAGAAAGAATGGGAAAAAAATAAAAACCCATTTACAAATTTGAAGATTAATAAATAATAAAAACAACGATAAGAGCAATATTAACAAAACAGCTACAAAATATAATGCTTAAAAAACCAAATAACAATTTGTTTGGGTAAAACCAAATTTGAGTTGAGTGGATTATTGGAAATTTTATTATATTTTTTTTAAAATAATATCAGTTTTGGAAGTTCATTGGTAAAATGAACTTTCGTTTCCTCGAGACATATTTGGTTTTATTTACATGTCTTATGATTGGGTTAGTCGGGAAGTTAGCCATTTTAGTGTAATGTTTTATACTGCAATCTGCGATATTTGCTTTGATCATTTTTAACTTGATGTTCTCGTGGACTTCTTTAAAATGTGCCAGGTTCAAGATCTAAGGCCATCTTAAGACACTTGTTTTTGAACCCATTTGAATTTTATTAATATGACTTTTTGCCGCAGTAGACCAAGCTGGGCATCCATACAAGAGAATCGGTCTGATAATTGATTTATAAAGAAGTAGCTTATTATTGGGTGACAGCTGACTACGCCTGTTAATAAGTGGATATAAGGTGTTAATAGCCAGGTTGCTCTTGTCCACAGCATATTTTACATGCTTGGACCAGTTCAACTTGGAGTCTAGGATAACTCACAAATACTTGACTTCTTTGAGCCAAGGAATTTGTTCGTTATTGATACTAAGAGGGGGGATGTGGGATCGCTTTCTTTTGTTGGTAAATATTATTGCTTCAGTTTTACTCTCGTTGAGTTTTAATTTCCAGCGAGAGTAATACTGTGTTAGTAGATCTACAGATGCTTGGAGGCGTCTACGAATTGTGTCTAATCTGTAAGATGATGTGAATATAGCGGTGTCATCCGCGTAAAGAGCTAAGGAGCAATTACGAGGAATAGGGATGTCATGGATGAAGAGATTGAAAAGATAAGGAGCGATAATACTTCCTTGCGGAACTCACGCAAGGATTGGATGCTGTACAGATTTAACATTGTTAATATCTACTGAGAATTTTCTGTTAGTAAGATAAGATTAAATAACTTTGGTGAGATATGGTGGAGTGTTAGTGTTAATTAGTTTGTGAATGATACCATCAAACCAGACTACATCAAAAGCTTTGGCAAAGTCCAGGAAAATCATTCCCGTACTTTTTTTATTATTAAAATTTCCTCTAACATGCTGTGAGATTCTTGTTAGTTGTGAAGTGGTACAATGGCCCGGTCTAAATCCGAATTGTTCATTAGGAATGACGCAATCCAGAGTTTTTCGCAGGCGAGTTAATATGACTTTCTCTAAGATTTTACTCATGCAGGGGAGGAGACTGATAGGACGATAGCTACTGGGAAGGGATTTGTCTTTACCAGGTTTAAATATAGGGACTACTTTAGCTGCTTTCCAATTATCTGGAAAATATCCAAGAATAAGACACGGGTTAAATATTTTAACCAAACAATCAAGAGCCTTTTGTGGTAAGTGTTTAATAAGAGTGTTGTTAATGTTGTCGTGTCCTGGTGATTTATTATGTTTTGAGTTTTGAATAATATCAGAGATTTCAGAAAGAGTTACCTCGTCAATCTCACATTCAGAATAGTTGTGAAGATTCCTAATTGACTTAGTAACTGCTTGTTCTGTGAGACTATCTGTAGTGTCATTATGTGTCAATGTGTGTGCTTTAACAAATGTTTCAGCGATGAGATCAACTTTCTCCTGAGCCTTGTAAATAATTTTATTACAGTCTTCGCTCCTGAGCGGAGGGATACAGGATGTTTTTCTAGTCATCGACTTACACATCTGCCAAAGTGAGTTATTTTGTGTTTTGAGAGACCTTATCTTCTGTTCCCAGGATTCATTTTTATGAATTTTAATTTTATGTTTAATTTCTAAATTTAGCGCATTTATGACAGATTTGAGTTTACAATTTCTTTTCTTTCGCCACTGATTCATTAATCTATTTTTTACATGAATTAAGTCCACAATTTCAGATGGAAGTTTGTTCTTAAAAGTATTGTTAATGGTTTTAACAGGAATATATAAGGCAGCGGCGTTCTTAATAGAATCTGTGAGTGTAGTGATTGCATTGTCAACGTGAGATGTGTTGTTAGTGTCGAATTTAAGTGTAACGTTATTGTTAATATGAGTTTTGTAAGCGTTCCAATTAGCCGTCTCATAACTAAAGAAGGTTTTTTGGGTGATTTTGTAATTTCCACCGATGTTAAATACAATAGGGAGATGATCGGAGGAAAGTGACTTTATTACGTCAACTTCGGTGAGAGAAGGACAACCCTTAACCACTGCAATATCAAGGATGGATGGATATCCTTTGGGTGGGAAATGCGTTGGACTTTCGGGGAAAAGGATACGAAAGTCTTTTTTATCACAATATTCTCTTAGTAAACGGCCATCCTTATTTCCGCGAATACAGTGCCAAAAGTGTTTTTACAATTAAGATCACCAGCAATTATAACATCCTTACCGAGAGACATAATTTTGTGGATATCATCTTGACAAATTTCTATTTTGGGTGGCTTATAAACAGAGGCAATAATGTGAGTTTTATTATTAATAGATACACTAATTGCTATTACTTCAATTGAGTTAGTTTTACGAATTACAACTTTCGAATGACATATAGAGTCTTTCATCACGATTAAAACACCACCGCCTGTTTTGCAAACTCGATCGTTACGATGTATTACAAAACCTGGTCTTCTCAGAATTATATTTGTATTAAGAAACGTTTCACTTACCAATGCAATGTCAACACTTTCTCTTAACATAAAGTCAATCATTTCGTCGAATTTATTTGAAATTCCCCGGGAATTCCAAGCAACAATCTTAATATTAGAACAGTGACTAACCTTAGACATTATCAAGCGATGCGGCGAGCTCCATGATGAGATATATCCTTTCATTCTTTGTCTGACATGTCTTTAGCCTCCGCTGAAGCTCTTGAACCTTCAATACAAGAGTCATCAGGTCTCCTATCGGCATATCAGCACTAGAGATTGGGGCGGTAATGTTCTTCGCAGTAGATGTGGTGGTGGGACCTTGGGCAATCTGTGCCCATGACAGGTCAGTCACGTGATGAGATGTGGACGGGGAGATGACCTGGGCGGCCATTGGTCCACGAGCAACCTGGGACCAGGAGCGTCCGTTGACGATGTTCGGGGGCGGCACTGGTGCACGCTGGGTGGCCAGTCTCGCAGCTGGCAGCTTGGGGGTAGATCTTAATTTGATCTGCTTCTGTCTGTCAGGGCAATCTTTGTAATTTGCAGTGTGGTCCCCTCCGCAATTGCAGCATCTTGCGGGGGAAGTGGCATCCTTTATGCATGTGGAAGTCTGGTGATCGCCGCCACATTTCACGCATTTAAATGCGTTGTTGCAGTTGGATGCTGCGTGTCCCCACTGTTGACAACGGAAACATTGCGTGATAGAATTTCTCCCAAGAGAGTATTTTTCAATTGTCACTCTACAGTGACAGATATTAGTAGTGGTTTTGAAGTCACTCATATTTGTCTCATTGCTGAGATTTATTAAATATAGGGGTGACTTCGTAATGGAGCCATTTTTTCCTTTCATTAGGAACACGTCTATTATTTTAAATCCTTTGTCGCTAAGGTCCTGCTTGATTTCCTCTACAGGAAGCAGAGGCAGGCCTCGTATGACAGATTTTTAGGTCTGTCACATTCTAACGTAAAGGAGAAAAATTCCTTGTTTAATGATTTCAGGCCCGCTTTAAGGGCTCTGAAATCAGTGATATTGCTGGTTTGGACTCTGACTTGTCCGTTTGGTTTATAATGTAGTTGGAATTTATTGATGAATTTCTTGACAATCGTCAAGTTTTCACCGTGCCCTGAAGATTTGAGATATAACGGGGGAGGTTTTTGACATCCTTATCGGATGACAAAATTACCTCCCCCAGCGACTTAAATTGGTTTTGTTTTGGAATGGAAGTAGGAGTAGTAGGTCTTGGACGTTTGATCGGGTTCTTTGGTAAAAGAAACCCATCGATCGTCGTTTGAGCCATTACGTTTACGAGTTAACTAATGAGTATATGTTACTATGATAAGGAGCGATGGTACCTGATAATAATGGTGAAGTGGATTTGGGCGGCGTTGCGGCAAGCTCGTTATCAGGAGAGGTCGCAGGGCGGCAGACCGGTTTGGTAGTTGCGACACTTGTGTACTTGACACTTTCGAATTTGCTTAACCATGCAAGGAGCACTTCAATATACGTGTGTACAAGACGGCTGTCTGGACGTAACTGCGAGGAATAGAGCATGTTTGATACTAAATAGGATACTTTTTATTTTAACGCTAATGATTTCACCAAAACTTGACGAATTATAACAGTTTTGATTATCATATTGTATTCCTTGTACCCAATACTTTAAGTCTGTATACTTATCTATTTTGTTTAAAAAGTGGAATAGGCTAACATTGATCCCAAGCTCCACAATTAAAATATATGACATGGGTTTTTACAATATTGTGTAAATAAGGTTCTTAATATTTTTTGAGTTACCGATGATAGTGACTGTAACTGTATTTTTTTCGTAGACATGTTATTCTATTAATAACTCATCAAATTATTAGTTTATTCATTGAGGTAACAAGATATATGTATTTTGATCAACACTATTATGAATGAAATGTTTTTGTTTCAGTGATGGCGTTCTATTATGAAAGAAATATCCAAAAGTGGCGTCAAGCTTGCAAATATCCGATATAATCTGTCAGAAATTGTCGATGGCTAGAATTTTTTAGTCTTATATGGTGGGCTTTTAGAAGAAGCTGTCAAACGAGTTTGTTTATCTGGTCCGAACATCCGACAGACAGATAAGTTCTTTTTACCTCCTTCCTTCCTTCCTTTCTGTGTAGGTTCTTTTACCACCCTCCTAAGATACTTTACTGCCTGTCTACTTGAAAAGTAGACCCTAGTTTTATACACCCTTATTAAGTAAATGACATAAAACAAACTATACAAATACTATAGACGCGCATGAGTCCGATGCATGCTTATAGATGGGAAAAAAATAGTATGTAGATGGGAGAGAAAACTGAGTTACAAAATCACAATTAGAATTGAATTCAGCTGATGGATATCTTTCTGATTGAAATAAAATGACGTATCTGTCAAACTCAATATAAAATCTGCTGAGATTCAAAATTCCTTTGTCTAATGATGGATATCTTCAAGTCCCTCATCCGAGAAATATTTAACGTCATCATAAAAATGTTCTATATTAATTCTACAGAATAAATAGCCGGTAGCAATTTTAGAACGTGAAGTTTATATATGTGAGCTAACTATTTTATGAGAGTTGAACTCTAAGATTGTTTTGTTTAGTTATTTGAGTATCGGAAACGCTCTGTTTGATATAAGATGTTTTATTGGAGGTCTATGTGACAAAGCTTCGGTGGTATCGGAGCTTCTACGTCAGATTTGTCTCTCTCTCTCTCCTCTTCAACTTTGTTCCCGCAACATGATAAATAATACACAAACAACCTACACAACCCATCCCAAGCTTCAGAACAAGAAGTTTGTTTGCTTTGGAAATGGCGACGCCGACTCGAGCAATTTTCATCAAAAATATATTCCATTACGCCCCGCCCTAGAAATTATTCAAGGCGCGCTGGGAGGATTTCCTCCTGCACAATCGTATATTGTAATCAACGATAAGTTTATCAAACAATTATTTCATTAGCAATCGAGGCGGACTACAATTAGAAAAGTTCGTTCTGATATATTTTAATCACATTTTTACCTTAAAAAATAATTAATTGTATGTAAATGTGAACAGCGATTCTAGAGTCAAATTTCAACAAATGTTGCATTTTATATAATATAATACTAATCCATAGATATAAACATTAGATATCGCATTGCATATAAATAATTCGCGTCAATTTCGTGTAGCCCGTGTATTGTTGCACTCTTCTCTCCCTCACTCAACACATTTCTAGTGGCCACTGAGAATAGCTGTGACAATACTTTGGCGATTAAAACGTAATAATATTTTAAACATCTTAAAGTAGTAGTCTTTGGTAAAAACTGAGCCTAGATGTATTTGAGTGTATGTTTGAGTCCATATGACATGTAGTAACAATGCATTTACCCATTTTACTGTGAAATATAACTGAAGATATGAAGAGAGATGTTCACAGTATAATTTTTGGCAGGTGACTGATGTTTTTGGCCACTTGATCCACTTGAACTAACCACGCATTTATCCACTCATGCAATATCTTATGTTTGTATCTATGTACTAATCAATTGATTGTACAACAATGAAAGTACCTTCATATAAAATTTCATACTATCATATATTTGAAGTATTTGTAATAAGTCTCGCATATGCGGTAACGGGTTGCTATATTGTATGAAGTTGCGTCAATTACAGTATATTTTTATCAAAAGGGTGAATATTTCGGTCTCGGCACTGTAATATTCCCATATTTATACATACATATGTATATATATATCCTGGCTGGTTTCCTCGTAAGCCAGGATAACGATGATGTACACCGAGCCTACATATTGCTCACCATCTACACAAGACTGATCTTTAAAATCACACTTTATACGGCGACTCCGACGAGAAGTTGTTTCTTCACGTCCTCTTAAGGTTTCAAGCTCAAGGTTGCCTTTCAACGTGGAAAAAACTAAGACAAGCTTTGGCCATAATAAATTTTATACATTTATAACCCTTACCATGACACGAGTATACCGCGCCTGGAAGTTTTTGTTCCTTTTTTTATAAAGTAATTTCATATGTCCAAAAAATCTATTTTTTTATTAAAAATTAAGCTTAGAGCGACACAAAATTTAGATGACATTTGTGTGAAAATATGTATGATTTTTTCTCTTAAGTGATGGATTCCTAGGCGTGCGGCGCCGTAAACGTACACCGTAAATATGGGCGAGACACTAATTAACAAAAAACCGATCAAAAGTACAGAAAACCAACTCTATTACCGTCTTTGCGAGACTTATTACAAATACTTCAAATATATGATAGTATGAAATTTTATATGAAGGTATTCTTTCATTGTTGTACAATCAATTGATTAGCATAGATATAAACATAAGATATTGCATGAGTGGCTAAATGCGTGTTTAATTCAAGTGGATCAAGTGGCCAAAAACATGAGTTACCTGGCAAACATTATACTGTAAACATGTCTCTTCATATCTTCAGTTATATTTCACAGTAAATGGGTAAATGCATTGTTACTACATGTCATATGGACTCAAACATACACTCAAATACATCTAGGCTCACTTTTTACCTTTAAGATGTCTCAATCACAAAAGTATTGTTACAGCCACTTTCAGAGGCCACTATAAACGTGTTAAGTGAGGGAGACACACTTATGCCTTTATCGTATAGGAGAGAAGAGTGTAACAATACACGGGCTTCACGAATTATTTATATGCAATGCGATAT
>JAGTTH010004149.1:0-23506 GCA_022606485.1 Agraylea sexmaculata | reverse complement strand
ATATATAGTTTTTCGCGTGTATTTGCGATACCCTAACACCCCCTAAAATATTCTCAGTTATTTCAGGTCCACCCTGTATATGTGTAAAATAATTATAACTATTATTAACCATTATAAACGAGACCAAAGATTTATTTATTTATTACTAGGTAACCTATCGTATAGGAATCCGGAAGAAGACGATTCAAAACTAGTTTATTTCAATAATAAATTCAATGTCACAATGTATAGAAGGCTTATAAGATGATTACTAAAAAGATCATAAAAATAAACATTATGTCCTAATAAGATTTACTTATTTTACAAACTAAAAATCACACTGTTGTCGCCTTTATATACTTTTTTTTCAATGCTGTAATTGAGAAATAGATGTGAATGATACAGTGACACGTGTAGGCAAGTGTGTTGTTGTAATGGTTAATTTTTAATAAATATTTAGTGTGTATTGGTATGTATTGTATATAAAGTGGCGGGCAAATGACTTTGGTCTCACCTGCCGAACACTAAACCCCTATTAACTTCATTAATTTAATACGATCCCTTTCAGCGGCCGCCGCTCCGCCCCGGGATACACTCACACCCACAAAAACACCCAAAAATACACCCAACACAATACATATTTCATAATATGAAATGACAGCGTGCCTATCTGTTTGATTTGTATCTAACACTCTTATAATTATAACCGCTCGAGCTGCTTGCCTCGTGTGCCTCGGAACAACACAATGTACCGGATAAACACCGCATGCTCGCAGTACAAGACACAGATGACAATGAGATAAAATACTAATTCAATCACACTTTATTATTATTATTTCAAATATACAATTGATTACTACACCGATTCTATTTTAAAAGAGTTTTATTTTATTAGATTTTGTATACGGGGTGGACTTGAAATAACGGAGAATATTTTAGGGGATAGTAGGGTATCGCAAATATAAGCGAATTATTTTTAAAAACAAATATTTTTACTATTAATTAACAATTAAAAATGTTTCCCAATGTGCTTGTTTGGGGGCTTTTTTAAGCACATTCACTATTTATTAGTTTTTATATATATTAAAAAAATGCATTTTAAATATTTTGTTTTTTTTCACGTATTCTTGCAATTCCCTACCACCAATTTTGTATTTGTACAATTTTGTAAGAATTGTGTGAAAAACATGAGTGTGAAAAACATTTTTTTTTATTAAAAATAATTAATAGTGCTTTTGGAATAGAGTTGGGACCACCATCTTAGAATCAGTTTCTGTGAAGTGCTCATTGGTGATACATACGTGTATGTATTGGGTATACGTAATTAATATTATTAATTAATAAAAAAAAAATATATTGGGGATGCGCTGTAAAAAATATAGTTAGCCGAAATACACTGTGGAAAGGGGGTATTTAAAATATGTTATTATTAGGTGATATGAATAGGTACATTTTTCACCATCCATTCTACATGACGTGATGTCACCTGACTTTTATTCATACAAAGCATAGTGTTTTCTCCACGTGAAGTCCGTAAGGCTCATGTAGGGACATTCAAAATGATTATTAATATATTGTTATAAAAATGTTATTTGTTTAGGTATGAAATAATGATTATTTAGTGTTAATCCGGCCCTGCAGAGGAGCTATCTGCTAGAAGGAGGATAGTATTGCCTGAAGGCCTCACGAAGGTGCTAATAACGAGCGCTAATCACAACCCTGATTGCCGCCTCGCCCACTTATATCAAAGGCACCCAAAAACACACCATCCCTTACAACACACATTATATTATACACCCATTATATTCCCGATAATCAATATTTTGAATAACAAAAAATAAACACCCTTCCAAAAGCAAACACCTTTCATTTCTATTTATTAATTATATATTTATTGCATACAGTAACATCCATTCATAAACTAAGATAATAAGAACATGATCAAGTACGAGTATTCAAATATTTTCAAAATAGCATTTCTTATAACAAATAATGACTGATTGAATATAACTATATTTATCTATACCCAGAGTAATAATTATTTAAAGATCCGAGTCTCAAGAGAGTTAGCTATGTTGAAAATATATATTTGACTTATTTTCCATAAATAAATATACATTGATAGCTTCACAATTAATAATAATTTCAAATAAAAAATATATGAAGGTTTGTTCAGGCTTTTTTAATTTTACAATTGAAGGTCTTAAAGACTTAAAGAAGGGCGAATAAACAGCAGTTGTCACAAAAAACATCATTATCTTGATTGAAGTTTATTTTCATCGGATGTTTTAAGCTACATGTGTGCTTTTTCATTTTTTTATAAATTACATAAATTGATATCTGTGTAATAAAGTCATTTTAATTTTATTTTTTTTATATTTGCTATTTTTCCGCCAGGATCACCATTTTTACCCCTATTTTTAACAAATATTCAATAAGGTCTGTAAATAAAAAATATAATAGAGCAGGTATTGAATTGTTGATTTTATTTAATAACTAGGAATATAACTAACTCCTTAAATATATGAAAAAAAAAACAATTGTATGTAGACTCTATACTGTAGAGTCAACTTTGCCCAAAGGTCTCTGATTGATAGTAATTTTGTTACTTTCACTTCATAGTGATACGTATTGATTGAGTGACTAAGTAATGGATTCCCAGGCATACGTCACCGTAAATACGATAGTAGAGTTACTTAGCTACACTTATGTTCGGTTTTTTGTTAGTTAATGCCTCTTATGAGCCTCGGACGAGGCACTAAGTAACAAAAAAACGATGAAAACTACAGCAAAGAAACTCTATTACCATATTAACGGTGTACGTTTACGGCGACGCACGCCTAGGAACTTAATGAACTTCTCCCTTTATGAATATCCGGGAATATATGATTTGACAACCCTTTAATATGAAACACATACGCGTGATGTGCCTTGTTGTTAAGATCCTCACCGACAAATAAGTACCGCCGAAACACCTCCAGTCTCGATAAGTCATCCAGTAATGTTAACTACAAAATATTGTAAGTGTATATATTACACTCGAGTCTCGTTACTGCGTGCATGTGTACATATAATAATAATTGATACAAATAGATGTGTAATGCAGAGAGGCTATTCGGTACCTAAATAAACAATGTGTGGACGGTTTGAAGGCTTTGTGTTAGTGTGGCAAGAGGCAGTTGATAATGGCGGATGGCGGACAACAGCAAATATTTGATGAGGCCTATAATTTGCAGCGCCGACCAATCTGAAAACCGGCCCCTGCCACAGCCTCTGACCGCAAATCTCACGACCGAAAACCCCTCGGAATAACAGCCTTTGTTCGCCCAAATATCATAAGGGAGAAGTTCACAGGCGTGCGTCATATAAACGTACGCCGTTAATATGGTAATAGAGTTTCTTTGCTGTAGTTTTCATCGTTTTTTGTTACTTAGTGCCTCGTCCGAGGCTCATAAAAGGCATTAACTAACAAAAAACCGAACATAAGTGTAGCTAAGTAACTCTACTATCGTATTTACGGTGACGTATGCCTGGGAATCCATTACTTAGTCACTCAATCAATACGTATCACTATGAAGTGAAAGTAACAAAATTACTATCAATCAGAGACCTTTGGGCAAAGTTGACTCTACAGTATAGAGTCTACATACAATTGTTTTTTTTTATATATTTAAGGACCGCGAGTTAAATATATTCCTAGTTATTAAATAAAATAAAAAATTCAATACCTGCTCTATTATATTTTTTATTTACAGACCTTATTGAATATTTGTTAAAAATAGGGGTAAAAATGGTGACCCTGGCGGAAAAATAGCAAATATAAAAAAAAAAAAATTAAAATGACTTTATTACACAGATATCAATTTATGTAATTTATAAAAAAATGAAAAAGCACACATGTAGCTTAAAACATCCGATGAAAATAAACTTCAATCAAGATAATGATGTTTTTTGTGACAACTGCTGTTTATTCGCCCTTCTTTAAGTCTTTAAGACCTTCGATTGTAAAATTAAAAAAGCCTGAACAAACCTTCATATATTTTTTATTTGAAATTATTATTAATTGTTAAGCTGTCAATGTATATTTATTTATGGAAAATAAGTCAAATATATATTTTCAACATAGCTAACTCTCTTGAGACTCGGATCTTTAAATAATTATTACTCTGGGTAAAGATAAATATAGTTATCGTCAATTAGTTAGTATTTGTCATAAGAAATATGCTATTTTGAAAAAATTTGAATACTTGTACTTGATCATGTTCTTATTTTCTCATTATCTTAGTTTATGAATGGATGTTACTGTATGCAATAAATATATAATTAATAAATAGAAATGAAAGGTGTTTGCTTTTGGAAGGGTGTTTATTTTTTGTTATTCAAAATATTGATTATCGGGAATATAATGGGTGTATAATATAATGTGTGTTGTAAGGGATGGTGTGTTTTTGGGTGCCTTTGATATAAGTGGGCGAGGCGGCAATCAGGGTTGTGATTAGCGCTCGTTATTAGCACCTTCGTGAGGCCTTCAGGCAATACTATCCTCCTTCTAGCAGATAGCTCCTCTGCAGGGCCGGATTAACACTAAATAATCATTATTTCATACCTAAACAAATAACATTTTTATAACAATATATTAATAATCATTTTGAATGTCCCTACATGAGCCTTACGGACTTCACGTGGAGAAAACACTATGCTTTGTATGAATAAAAGTCAGGTGACATCACGTCATGTAGAATGGATGGTGAAAAATGTACCTATTCATATCACCTAATAATAACATATTTTAAATACCCCCTTTCCACAGTGTATTTCGGCTAACTATATTTTCATCTAAATAAGTAGATAGGTTCTCTCATTATTCAGTTTATAAATTAAAGACACTTAGTGAAATTCACAATAAAATTTTAAAGTTACTAAAAGAAAATATTATTTATTTTTATCATGTTTTATTATTTTTGTAATCTCCACGCATACCTACATTAATTTAATTAAACAAATATTGCGTCTAATAAAAATATTTGTTCTGTACTATTATACTAAATTAATTACCTATATTTATACAATTTCAGCAAAATAATTACTAGAATATTTTACAGCGCATCGAATATATATTTTTTATTAATTAATAATATTAATTGTATACCCAATACATACACGTATATATCACCAATAAGGCACTTCACAGAAACTGATTCTAAGATAGTGAGTCCCAACTCTATTCCAGCACTATTAATTATTTTTAATAAAAAAAAAATGTTCTTACAAGATTGTACAACAATTCTTACAAAATGGTACAAATACAAAATTGGTGGTAGGGAATTGCAAGAATAGGTGAAAAAAAACAAAATATTTAAAATGCATTTTTTTAATATATATAAAAACTAATAAATAGTGAATGTGCTTAAAAAAAGCCCCAAAACAAGCACACTGGGAAACATTTTTAATTGTTAATTAATAGTAAAAATATTTGTTTTTAAAATAAATTCGCTTATATTTGCGATACCCTACTATCCCCTAAAATAAAACTCTTTAAAAATGGAATCGGTTTAGTAATCAATTGTATATTTGAAATAATAATAATAAAGTGTGATTGAATTAGTATTTTATCTCATTGTCATCTGTCTCTTGTACTGCGAGCATGCGGTGTTTATCCGGTACATTGTGTTGTTCCGAGGCACACGAGGCAAGCAGCTCGAGCGGTTATAATTATAAGAGTGTTAGATACAAATCAAACAGATAGGCACGCTGTCATTTCATATTATGAAATATGTATTGTGTTGGGTGTATTTTTGGGTGTTTTTGTGGGTGTGAGTGTATCACGGGGCGGAGCGGCGGCCGCTGAAAGGGATCGTATTAAATTAATGAAGTTAATAGGGGTTTAGTGTTCGGCAGGTGAGACCAAAGTCATTTGCCCGCCACTTTATATACAATACATACCAATACACACTAAATATTTATTAAAAATTAACCATTACAACAACACACTTGCCTACACGTGTCACTGTATCATTCACATCTATTTCTCAATTACAGCATTGAAAAAAAAGTATATAAAGGCGACAACAGTGTGATTTTTAGTTTGTAAAATAAGTAAATCTTATTAGGACATAATGTTTATTTTTATGATCTTTTTAGTAATCATCTTATAAGCCTTCTATACATTGTGACATTGAATTTATTATTGAAATAAACTAGTTTTGAATCGTCTTCTTCCGGATTCCTATACGATAGGTTACCTAGTAATAAATAAATAAATCTTTGGTCTCGTTTATAATGGTTAATAATAGTTATAATTATTTTACACATATACAGGGTGGACCTGAAATAACTGAGAATATTTTAGGGGGTGTTAGGGTATCGCAAATACACGCGAAAAACTATATATATATATATATATATATATATATATATATATATATATATATATATATATATATATATATATATATATATATTAAAAAGTATATTTAAATCAATTTATATATAATTAATCTACAATAATAATGTATCTCAATTAATATACAAAATCGGAAGAACTTTTTTAATACATGCATTGTACAGATTAAAAATAAATAAATATATTTATGACAGATAAAATAATAGTTTAAAAATTTTATTTGTTTATTATAGCCGTACTTGTTATTATATAAACATAAAACATTGATATTTTAATATTTGTACCTCGGGGCAAAGGTGTAGACTATTAAATCAGTCAAAGCCAAAAGTTTATTTAATATGAATAGTTATCTATTTATATATATATATATATATATATATATATATATATATATATATATATATATATATATATATATATATATATATATATATATATATATATATATATATATATATATAAAATAATTAATAATACTGCTTACGTAAAACAGACACAATATACACGTCAATAACAGCCTATTCAAAAAAGGTGACCCAATCTCGATTCCAAAAGCAATATTAAAATTATTAATTATTGTTAAATTTTTAATTAATAAAAAATTAAAACTTTATTTCAATTGTTCTTGCGATATTCTACCACCCTTTAAAATATTCTCAGTCATCCTGTATACAGTTGTCCTATAGAATAAGGCTTTCCTAAGTTACTAAAGATAAATAAATACTTGGTTTAAAATTGCTAAAAAAATGGATCTTGGCTGAGGGATCGACCTATAATAAAATAGAATAATAATGAAAATTAAGCCAAGATTACTCCGATTCCATGGTTTGTAAAGTAAATACTACGATAGTGATATTTTCAAAATTTCAAATACTATTTTATATAAGCCTTATAGATTTACATTTTAAATGGACGTATTTTTAAACAATTTATTAGAGAGTATCTCATTCACACGGCCAATAATAAAAATGCGGCTTAGACGTAGGATGTAGGTAATTTAGTTAGGTACAAACAAGTTATATAGTGATCGATAACGACACTGATATACGATGCGGTCGATTAGATAGTAATTGACAGCCCTAGATGGTATTATAATAGTATTATTGTGAGGTACATATATTAAAGTATGAAGACTGTAAGAGTGAGTTATTGATTGATTGTGTACAAGTATTGTTTCTATTGCACGCCCTCAACTCGCCGTTAAATACTCACACGTGGCAATCGATCGTTTATCATGTGAAAGGGCCAGTCTATTGAATACCATAATGCAGGGCTGTCATAACAACCCCATTCAAATTATCATCAAAATAAACCATTGGCAGATTATATGCAGTATTAGGGTTGGAAAATGGATGCTTTAAGATGTTATCAGTTATCCAAAATCAACTTGGTAGGTACATATTGCTGGTTTATTTATACAATCATATGGTATAACTATTGTCTATGTTGGATGAGATCTAAAGATTCGGTGTTTTTTTTAATGAACTAAACAATAAAATATTCAATTATTTATGTTGTAGGATTTATCAAAAAAAATATAACCTACATACATTACACAATATAAGCCAATAGATGATTTTTATGATATTTACGATATCCAGCAAAAATAGTAATAATAGCAAAAAATAAAGGTATTAATAATAATACTATTGTACTATATTTAATAAAAAAAACACAAGTAGCTACTTGATCAATCAATAAGTACAAATATGAAACATGTTCAGGAATAAAATATATTACTATCGGCTGTGATTGGTCACACAACACAGTAAAACTAATATTTAATAATATTTTAGACACAGCAACGTGTTAATTCATATTCAATCGTGTATAATTAATTCAGTGTCTGTCGATGATCTTCTTAACTATTACTAGTTGCACAGGTCAATAATAAGTATTTACCTAACAAGCCAGGAAATTAGAGTAAACTTGGATCAAGGCGATCAATCTGGATTTGAAACTGATGAGATAAAATTGAGCGTGATTTGAACCCATGACCACAGTATTTGTAGCCTTATCCCCTAATAATAAGCTATTACGCTGGTAACACAAATATTAAATTAAAATTATTTTATTTGAATATTTAGTAAAATTAAGCATCGTTCAAACTGAAATGATGAATTTCCCTCTAAGCTTTTCGACGTTAGATATAAATACACACTTTGTTACACATTTTTTCACACTAACTAAACATTTAAAATAGGTTCACAATCTTCTATTTTGGAAGGAGTCGATGGATATAAATATTTTATGTTTATAAGGAAATATTTATAATACTCAGCCCTGTGATAAAGGTCACAAAAAGGCCCAGTAAAGAGCAGATGGACGGACGTAAAGGATACGTGGCGAGTGTTGAATAATACCCGTACTATCTTCAATACAATACAACACTACTTCAATGAGAAAAACCTTAACACCTCACCTTCTTAAGGGATTACAAGACATTGTAGCAATAACATCTGGCAAATTATTTAAATATAGTGCAAGTCTGTGGACTGTACTTAATTAAATAAATAACACCTACAATATACAACCATGTATTTGATCCATACAATCCATTCGTAATCACCGTTCCAGATTCCATTGTCAAATAATTTTGAATGTAATAGTTTGCCCCTTATCTCACATGGATGTGCTACCGTGGCTCAAACTCATATACAAAAGCTCCAAATAATCCAAAACAAGTGCCTTAAAATGATATTAAACTTGGGTCCTGGAACGTACCTTAGAGAAATTCATGAGAGTATCAAAATGAAAACAGTAGAGGAGTTTATCACTGACTTAAGCAATAAACACTATAACAAAATGGTTAACTTCTCCACTAACTCTTTAATACAAAATGTTAACAAAATCAAATATGTTTCAAATAAGCGAAACTTTAAATTACCACTGAAATGTTGAGAGACATTCCTTAAAAAATCTTTAACATATCTTTTTTCACAAACACATTTGATTTTGTCTGTCATTAATGATTTTACCATATTCGTGTTTCACAATATTTTTGTTTTATTCATAAAGTATTAAGTATATGTTTTTGTAATTCTAAGTTTATTTATTTTTATTATTATTATTATTTATTATGTATAATATTTATATATATTTTAGTAGTTCTACAAGTGGGTTTTTGATTTTTTTTTCCATAAATTGTGTTATGACTTATTAATTATTTTAAATATCAATTGATTATACTCCGTATTAAAATAAGTAAAAGACTAAGTCTATAAACTTTATATTGTAACATCTAATCATAATGTATCAGAACATTGTACGCAAATTATATTTAATAAAGAAATTGTATAATAAAAAATGTAATAGTTTCGTCACTTGTGAGTTGTATTTCATCGGTTGTAAATATTTATCGGCGGTGGTTGGAGGGTTATTTATTTAACCGGTATCTGAGTCACGATTTGTATCCGGCGGATAGAGAACACACCCCCTAATACCACCCTGTGATGTTATATGGAACAAAACCTAACATTGCTCGACGGCTCTCCCTGACTACATTGAATAATTTACAACCTTAAGACACGATACTGTTACCCTAGAACCACTACACTGATTGTCTTAATGCATAATTACAAAAAAAACAGGCTCTATTTGAATTCCATCCCCAATGTCTCTTTTAGAATTGGTTCATAATTAATACAAGAATCGAATGAGAGACGAATTTTTGTTAAATATGTGTAATTTAGGCAATTTCAAAATTTTATGTATTTTCAGCATATTCAATTTATAAAATGATTTGTGGCAACCAATGAACTTTTATCTATGGGAAGCGGCATGGGATATTTTGCCACACATAAAAGGTAACATGCAGTCACTCATACATGTAAACAAGGTGTACACACAATTGAATTTCAATCAGCGAGACGGCGAGGCGGTAGAAATACACACACACACATGAAATGTTTGGTGCCTGTTATGGCATTGTCGTCTTTAAAAGTATTATTGGCTAAGCACATTGGTGGCAATATCTTATGTTTTTGACAATAACCCACAGAGGAAGAAAATTATTATTTACTCTATCGATGTTTACTCTAAGCAATAACCTAACCATAGAAGTTAACGTAAGGCTTTAAATTCGTATTTTACATTTTAAATTATGAATGCATTCCTTGCCTTTTATTTATAAAAAAATGCACATCCACAAGGCGTTGGCAAAATTTTTTGGCGTTTTCCAAACTTATGATTTACAAAGATTCTTTTGTACTGATTATACATAGAAATTCAAAGATCCGACAAATAAACGAATTATCCATTGACGAGTAGAGTAGTCCAAAAAGCCTATTTTCCACAAAAAAAATACTCTAGAAAATATCGGTCCGGATAATTTCCGGAATATATGTTTTCTCGAAATAATATGAAATATTAAGTATTATTTATTAATTATTAAGTTGATCACTCCAGCCCTCAGATATGAACCCTATAGAAAACTTATGGGCAATATTAAATTGAAGGGTTCACATTGATAATTTTTTTTAAAAGTATTGTATTTTAAAAATGGGAGAAAATGACACTGGAGGAGTGTAAAAGTCTGCTAGACCCCAAATCGGACAGAGTCCGAAATTTTTTAATAAATAGATTAAATATAACTAAATATTGATTAAAATATATTTGTGCTTTTTATTTCAACTTAAAATAAGAAAATTTTAAATTATTCGAATTTTTCAAAATTGTAATCTTCAATTGCCACGGGTATACCTACAAATAAGAATAGATTCACACTGTACAAAAAATGTATGGGAAATTAATCAATTGGTATTTGCATAATGTAACATTCAAGTAGTTGTCAATTTAATGGGGGGATGTTTTCGAAGGCGCTTGTTTTTCATTCGGTATCTAAGACAAAAGGGTAAGCAAACTCAACCCCCGCTTCAAATAAATGAGGGTAGTACAATAGTATGGCGTGCTAGAATAAAGTGGAATCAGATTAAAAATACAAAGAGATTCCGCTGGCATTAAGGTGGTGGGCGGCCGCCCTTTGTATTTGGTGCCCGCCTTCTATAATATCACGAGTGGGCGGTATTCTAAATACACGTGCCGTACATTAAACAAAATACTACATATAACACAAAAAAGCACCAAATTCCATTTCTTCTAAAATTAGGCTTCCATAATAGATTTATTAGAAATTACAGTTAGCGAATTGTATTGTTTTCCGAATTGAGATTATGGTACCGTAACACAATACGGCTGTAATGATAGCCGGTAAAAGGGACCGATACCCTTATAATGATGTATTATTGTAAAGACCACATTTTTAATTTGAAGCAGCATATGTATGAGCACAAAAAGCCAATACTCTTAGTTATATTCAGTACAATGTGAACATCGAGGGTAATGAATACTGAAATGAAGGTATTATTGGTGAAAAGGCGACTGGTAGGTCTTTACCGCAAAAAGAGTGGGTACTTTATAATAATAGAGGAGCATCGTGGTAAATTAGAACAAATTATCTTTTATTTCATTACAATGCTCTTCGTTATTATAATCATATTAATATTGGGTGCAGGTGATTGACGCATTTATTCAATACATCGATCTTGTGATGATGTCTTCAATTATTTTCGACCACACGTCATTACGATTTTTAAGAATTTTTATTTAACTCATGTTGTATATACCTATAGGTACAATTTGAATTTTTTTTAAATAAATTTTTGCACTTACCTTTTAAGTTTTTTTAAGAAATTTAATAAGTGAAAAAGAAAATGTAGTTTTAATGTGGTTTGGAATAACAAATAGTAGCAAGCATAGAGTTACATAGATACATGGAAGAATTGTTAAATTAATTAGATCTTTATTTTAGTATGTATAGTTTAAAGTCTGCAAATAATAATTAATCTTGTGGAGTAAACTTAGTGAATACAAAAAATAAAGATTTTATTTATATCTAATTTAAGCGTTTGCGTTTGTTTTTGGTCATAAACATCTACTGTAGGTAAACGCTGGTTGGATTGGATGGAATTTATTTCAATGATTAATTTTAGAATAATTTTATCAGTGTTTTAAGAAGAAACATATATATATATATATATATATATATATATATATATATATATATATATATATATATATATATATACATAATACTTTTAAATTGGCCTTTTTCTTAATTTTATTTTATATTTAAATTGAATATTTTCAGGGAAGACGTGCCTCCATTGTGAATTAGGAAGAATAACGTAACAAAAAGTGTGAATACAGGAAGTTGAGCCTTTTTTAAATGACGAACAATGCTTCAAGACTCTTTGTTGATTGAATTTAATTGAAACCGACAATTTGACGGTGGTCAATGAAATTTCTATTGAAAATCAACCGTAAACAGTTTCTTCGATATCTAATACACAATCGCTTAAAATAAAAGCAAAGCTCTTTTGAATATATAATTATTATGAATGAGAAATGTTTGTACTACCAAGTAATTAATTTTAAATCTATTAACCATAATTATATAACCATATATATATATATATATATATATATATATATATATATATACCATAATTAAGCATCATAAGAGACACGTTTTAATAATGGATTATAAATATACAGTAATGGCCCAATCGCGGCATTAATAATGTACTTAATATTTTAATGCACCTTCGCGTGTCTTAATTTAAGCATTGGCAAAATTGAGATGAGCAAAGCCATTTGCCAATATCGCGTCATGTGGCGACAAAAGGACCGACATTTTAAGAAGTATGATTATTAATTATCATTGTACGTAATGTAAGCTATAAGACATACTTTCAACAAGGTACATAAATAGTTCATTAATAATCAATAAGTATTCATTGAGTGAGAAAAGTAACACGAGAGACACACGTCATCGGTTGTTATGGGATAATAGGACCTTTAGGACTTTAACAATGATACAAAAGGTGTCATGTCACAAATTAGTTATGACAGATGTTTCAATGTCCTATATTCAACACGATCCGCTTCAGTGTTAATTTATAAATTATATATGCCGTTAACAAAGCTAACTCCACGTAGCAATCATCATTAAAATATTCAACTTATAAATAAAAAATTGCTACTCCGTCAATTTAAAACAATTATGCAAAAAATTCAAGGCCTTGTCGGTAGGTATTGTAAATATTAATAATGTACATTTTATAAAATTATGATAATATTAATCATATGTAAATATATTAATATAATTAAAATGATGAATAAATACTGCATAATATAATTTCTACACGACTATTAAAGGATCTTACCAATTATTAAAAAAAACTATATTAATTGGGGTTATTTTATACATCGAATCTAGAAGTTTGATAACCACTAATTTTAATAAACAATAGTTTTAGAATAATATGTGACAAAATCTAAATAATTGGCATTTTAAGGAAAAACCCAACTATACAATAAAAACCTTGTCTTTTGGTGAGTGTATAATAATCGCTAAATTTAATAACTATATAAATTAAACTTTCACAATATACACAATGTGAAATGGTACATTGTTTTGTTTGGGAATTCGACTTAAATTATACCGTAAATGGACTGTGGTTGCCTCGTAATAACCAACTCTCTTTTTCGTGTTTTTGTCTAATTTAGAGAAAATTATTATTTACGTAATTCAATGCCATTTGAAGAAATGTCTATATTTTCACAAAGAAAATGTATCGAGATTGATACAAATGACGTAAGAATGTTGATTGGTCGTAGGCAATGAAATGACCGTTCCAAGTGTCTGTTTCATATTATTATCGAGTAAAATAGCTTCTTAATGGCGATGACAGCTACAAAATAGATAAATTCAATTTTCCAAAAGGCTCTATAAACGCTTTTGAAGTATAACCGCTACCAGAAGATCACGTCTCTTCCTCAATAGCGGCATCCTCAAAGTTGTTCCATAATCAATTGAGACTGCGCAGAAATGACCAAATGCAATTGCACGACTTGCTTTGCTTTTCTCAATCCACTCGATGGATATTACGAAATATTGTGAACAAAGTTGCTCCAACGAATCACCATTTAGAGTTTTCTCATATTTTAAATGAAAAATATGTGTATTAGATTCCAATTGCCTACCTAACATTATTGAACACTATTTCATTTTTTTACACGCAAATTTAAATTATATTTTACATAAATAATATGTATATACAGAGTGCCAATGAGCTGATATGTATAGACGACAATAAATGTGTCGCACAAATTCTATAGAAACCGCACCAATCATAGTTCCTCGATAAGCCGCCAGGGGCGCTGCTTCTACCGCCTCGCCTTCTAGCTAATTCAAATTCCATTGCGTCGCTATATGTCACTTTAAGTGCCCGCGTATGTGTGAATGTATATGTATAGGGTTTAGAATATGAATTAGAGACTGGCCACTGTTGAAAGTATGCGGGAATAAATGCATGGCTGTTCTATAGATAAAAGTTCATTGCAGAGTGCACTTTCAGTCAGTGTAAATATTTTAAGGAGACGTAGGGCATCTCAAAAATAATACAAATTAAATATTTAATTCCATTCCGTTTAAAAATACTGAATACTAACGAATCAAATTAAATGTGGATATCCACAGAATAGTTTTTGCTGGTTAAAATAATTATAATTATTATTATTGTTGAATAATTAATAAATCATTATATACATATTAATAAATTATTAATATTAAAAAGGTGACATTTTAGGATATTCTTTTAAATGTCAATGTTAAAAAAAAATTCCAAGTTCTATAAGTAAAAGAAAATTCTATTTAACCTAACCTTACTCATTTTAAAGCAAGATTTTTACAGTCATAATATTTTATTCAGTTACTTTCATATTAATAAAATCTGAGAGATTCGATTAAGGTTTCGATCCAGGTATACTCTGATTTCCTGAGTTGTAAGATTTCATGGGACAATTATTATGTCTTGTATAGCAGCCTCATTGGTAAATTCAAATATAAATAAATATGTAGTAATAATAATTGAAAAAATATATAAATAAACTTCTCATGCATTCACCAATCCAAGTCATCAAACAATTGTTCATTGTAATGTAACCAAGTGTGTAGGTTTAAGTAAAATGTATAAAGAAGTAAGATGTGTTTTACGGTAATTCAATGCATGTAGAGTAGGCAGTGTGTCGCTCCATCAAGTAATCACGGTAATCCCAGGTTATTTAACGTAATGTACAGCCTCCTTTATTTACGACGTGCTGTAAACTCCACATATACACCCACCGCATTATATACTTAGTAAATATGTACATTTATATTTTAAATATGTATATAATAAGTGAGTATTGCGGCGGTGAGGCGCAAAACAACGAGATCGCCGCATCGAAATTGATAATTCGTCGTGGATAATTGGAAGTAATTTACGATCGACTCCAGGCAAACGAACCGCTGAAGGAAAAATCGACGAAAGAACGACGAAAACTCACTGCTTTATGATGAAAAAGATCATTACTTGCATACATATAATGGGTGTATTCAGAAAATATGTATAATGTGTACTAAACCAATTATTAAAGTCATCATTCTTAGCTGAATTTTAAGATCTTCATATGCCTATCAGAGTTTAACACTAAATGGTCAAAAGAAAAATTATCCTCCCTATGCTTCATTGTCTTAATAGGTTTGGGTTTATTTATTCAAACAGTAATTTACGTAACTTTAGAGCTATCGATTCATTTTTGTACAATGAATTAGATTTTACTATAGTCATTGCACAAAAATGCACCACTTTTGACTCTCAATGTAAATAGCTCATTGTTTAGATAAACCGACTCTTAATTACAAGCAGAGTCCGTCAAAATGTGGCTCTAAAAAGGAGCATTATTTTTTGGCATTTATATTTTTTAGAAAACCGCTAATAAATTGATTTCTTTATTCAATCCCAAATATTTATATTTTTGCTAAAGAAATTACATATTTCATGATTTCTTTCGTTATTTTAATAAATAGGTTCCATATCTATTTGAAAAGAGCAAAAATGTGGCTTTTATTATGGAATTTTTGCCATAAGTGCCGAAAAGTAGCATTATGAGGTAGCAAAATGGCATTTGGAGGACTCTTCAGATTATAAGAGAAGGCTATTATTGTTTAAATTTTGATATTTTTTTTTGTTTTTTATTCAAATGTAACGTAATCTTATAATAGTAATTGTCAAATTCAATGAAACTTAGGTTAGAAATACACCCACAAGACATATTATGCATTTGTGACTTTTACTAAATTTAATAATATTTAATCAGATTTTTTTTAACCCCAAATTCGTGGTTAGCATATGAACGGCTCAGATTCATATCTAGCGCAATTTATTAGTTTTTTTTAAATAAATTGTTGTGCGAATTTCTTTAATTGTTAGTATAATCATTGGGTTTGTTTTAAATTTCCATTCGTCTCAGTTTGTTAAAGTCTTCGAGGCCGGCCTTTCGATTTCCATAATAAGTGCGAGGGTTTGTTGTGCTGGACAATAATTTGGTTTAATTATATGGTGAGTGTTGGAGAAATATTGCTGAAATTGAATATCGATCATTATCGCAGATTGGGGGCTCTTTTTTTTATTGAAATTCAGACAACCCGTCACCACCATATTTGAATGAGGTACAAAACAACACAGCCCCCTCATAAAACACGATTTAAATTAGTCACCTACAAGGCCTAGATTTATTCGCAGGTTATATAAGAGAAAAAATATTTTAATATGTAGATTAAAATCAAAATGAATTAAATATGATAAGCATTCATTGGAATTTATTTTATTGATTGTAAGGAAATACCCTCTATTTTATTGATTTTCATTAATGACACAGTGATTATTTTTATGGGTATTATATTTTTTGTTTGTGACTTACCAATACCTACTTATAAATATTTTTTTAAATATTAGTACTATTTATCATCATTACATTTAAGTCAATATTAATTAGGATTAATTGTTGAAAACATTTAAGTACACGGTAAAAATAGATCTAGTTATATTATTTTGAATATATTTAAAAATGTTCATCAATGCAAGACATTTAATTAGAATTTAAAATGGCCGATGGAAATAATACAAAACTACGTATGGATTAAAAAATTGTACATCAATACATGTGTATTGTATTTACTTAGGTGCCTTTAGCTCGTTTAAAATGTGATAAAATACTGCAAATTGATATAAACTAAGAATTATTTTATTTTTTTCAATAAATGGTTTCAACTCACAAAAATTCATTTGCAATCACTTTAATGGTATTTAAATAAAGTAGCCGCTCATTACATATTTTAGTTTTTTACAACCCACGAAGCGTCTAATGTGATCTTTTTGTGTGAAATTAATTTGAGTGGAGACGTTTAAAAAGTCATTTCGGAATGTTTTCCAAAAATTACCGTTATTTGAACAATAGGGAAGAGGACTCGTTGGGTAATAACAATTTAAAACCGCCATGTGGTTGAAATAACATATAATAAACATTTAATCCAAGCGACCGACCGTCAAATTGCATTTTAATAAAAACACTGAATTAATTAAAAACTAACTCCCATTGAATAAATATTATACAGGCCAGTGTGCATAATTTCAATGCCCAATTTATTATTGAATTTATATCTAAGTTTGTAGTGGCCTGTCAACCGGTTATTTTATAATGTTATTTATTGATGCATTCTCCGTTCTATTATTAACAAATCATTAATTTGTCAAGTCACTTATCATAATCCCACATATTATGAGTGTATGTATATTTACGTATAAATATAAAAAAGTAGAGGTATGTCGTCGGTCATAGAACCGGTATTTTAAAATGTTTGTTTTGACACAAACGAGCCGATTCATCGAATTTAATGTCCACACACAGCCAAATTTATGTCTATAAATATTATGTGTGTCCAAACTGGTATTGGAGACAGATAGCTAACAGATAAACTTTAATTTGACATTAGTTGTTGACCAACCGTGCTTACCATCGGTGCTTCTTCCATACATTTAATTTTTTTTAACAATTTTAATTGCCGTCCCCGTGAATTCCTCACGTAAGTAAGTATATGTAATTACAACAAAACTTATTATAATAGCAATTTACAAGGTCAACATTATCAAAACATATTCCTAAGCACATCATATTGAATGATAACCTATCGATCAAGCAAAATAAAATAAGTTTCACCTTCAATTTAGGTTAATAACATCTTATCTAGATTCCGAATATTACAGAACTAGGGTTTTTGAATGGCAACTAATTAGTCAAATTCATTATCAGCGATATTATATGATGTCGAATTGTAATGACCTAATTATTTTATCAATAGCCGTTCGTTTTTATGTGTGTCTTAAATGAATTTAAAGAATGTATTTTTGTTCCTTGTGATTTGATTCGGTGTCCCTTTGAAGGTAAATTGCTTTTTTAACTGGTCTTTTCGAATTGCGCAAATAAAATTCGATACGCCGTGGAACTTCGAATTGAGGTCGATCCTGTAATTTGTACCTTTTAAATTACATCTTTGATTAAATCCATAAAATGATGGAATGGTGAATAAAATAACAATTTCAAAAATAAATCAATTTATTAGTCGATTATCTTGTTTTCTATGTACCAATATTAATATGGATGAAACAATAGATGTGGGTGCAGGTGAATCCGTTAAGTATTAGTTGTTAGACAGTTATGGCGAAGACCCTTTAGTTGAACAGAACCGTGAAAAATGCGGTAATTTGATGGTTGAGTAGTACTAAAGAAATACCGCTTTAAAAATAAATTAGAAGAAGAAACTGTTCTCAAATTCAATTACCCATCAGCTTTTACGCTACTTTATTGTCGCTTACAAATCAGATCATTTTCATTATTCTATTATTATATCATATGCTTAAAGTTTAAATTTAAATATGTATCATAATGGCTTAAAGATATATTAAAAACATTATATTTTAACAAAACATTATTAAATGGGCAGAATATGAATCAATCAATATCAAACAAAATATTATTCTGGGAATAAAAATCTTATAAACACAAATAATATGAAGAGCATTAATACTAAGCGTGCATTATATGAAAAATAACCGTGAGTTAAAAATAGGTAAATTCTGAGAATTTTCACGGATAATAATATTCTAAAGATCATATCAATGGGTTGCTGGACACCTATATTTCCCAAAATTGACAGCTTAAAATTTTATACACATTTTATTTTTAAGTTTTTAGTTCCCAAAAATAGGTAGGTTACCTACTTACCAATAATTTATTATGATATTTCAAATGCTTTTATATTTTCTCCAAATTGATATTTATGGATATACAATAAGTACCCACTAACCCATCAATATACCTAGGATAAGCTGTGGGTTGAATATTATAAAAATGTAGCAACTGGAAGAAGGCGATTAGAAATAAGAAGTATTATTTTATCCGATAAAGATTGTGCGAATTTCCAGCTACGGAAATACCCATGATTTTCAACATATAAGTATTGGGTTTTTCTTATAAATTATTTATCATTATTTTATTATAAATATAGATACAGAAAAATAAACAACTTCATTTGTTCACATCTTATTTTAGCAAAAATGGTTCTTAAAGAGGCATTCCTAATCTTCTTCCTAACGACTTGCATGTATGAAGATGCCGCAGCTTATTTGATGAGGTTTGGGAGACAAGCCGAAATCCCATGTAGTTTGGAGCTGTAAGTAAATATGATTCAAATGTTTAAGAATGTGTTTAATGATATTTATTTGTAGTCAAGAGACACATTCGATGATTAAATGCTCTGAAGCCACACTGGATGATATCAATACAGATGTTATTGGAGATTCTGCCCAAGACATTGGAGTGATCAGGATATTATCTTCTTCTGTACCTTCCATCCCAGCTGGAGCCTTTCAGATCTTTCCATCTCTTGTAGCTCTTACAATTATCGGCTCTGGATTGATTGATGTTGAAGAGGATTCATTCAGTGGTTAGTATCATGAAATTTATTACTGATACCCAAATATATAATATCTTAAAAAATGGAATTTATTTTAGGTATTGAGGGTCTTCTGCGTCTGAACTTATCACAAAATGAAATAACTAACCTTGATCAACCGATTTTCACAAAACTCCCGGAATTAAGAAGACTCAACCTCACCTCGAACAAAATCAAAACAATTCAACCAAACAGTTTTCAAGGGTTGTCTAAACTGCAAATATTAGACCTCTCTGATAATAAAATTGACGCTGTGCCTTTAGGTGTCTTCAGACAGTGTCCAAATATAGCAAAAATCGATTTAAGTGGCAATCTACTGAAAGTATTAAATCCAAAAATGTTCTCCAATCTTCCTAGCTTAACGAGTGTCGATTTGTCAAGGAATAAAATTGCACAACTGCCGGGAAAATTGTTCGACAACGTCCCAAATCTTAACACGTACGTTTAAATACACATTGGTAATGTATAAGATATTAATTATTTATTAAATTTTCAGCTTGATCCTTTCAAGAAATATTTTACGAGGTATCAATAATGATGCGTTTTCCCAAGCTCTCCCTAAATTGACCACACTTAGAATTGATTCAAATGAAATAATTTACTTCAACGTAAATGCACTATCGGCCAAATTCCCAGCTTTACAAAAGTGCTCCATCGTTCCAAACCCCTGGAGCTGTCCATGTTTCCAGGAAGTCAGGAAGTGGTTGAAGCAAAAGAATGTGGAGTTTTCGGCACCAAGTTACTTTGATGGAAATCGTCCAGTTTGTGTCGTGGATAAAGAAATCGCTTCTCAAACTTATACGTAAGAATTCTAGTTTATGAATTTTTTAAATATTTTAATTATAATATACGTATAATGCAGGGACGAAATGGAAAACCTTCAGACATTACAAGGGTGTGTAAGGCCTACTGAAGCAGTCGCAACAACAATGAGAGCAGCTTACAGAACTCAACTTAATAAATATGCTAAATCACTAATATAAATTCCAGTATTATAATTACAAATAACGATTTAATAAATAAATAAATTAAGTCATGAATAAAAATGGATAAAATTTACTTAAAACTATTTTTAAGCTTCACTTTTTCACTTTTGTGTGTTTTTAATGACAGTAATTTCAAAATAGCGTTTATATGCAATTAAATAAATTAATAAAATCAATAAATAAATGACAACAAAAAGTATATTGAACTTAAATATAAAACTAGTATAGGCTTCAAGCTGCCTTTGGTTTTTATTCTAATTGTACTAATAAGTCATTGAGTGAAACAGAGATGGTTTGTATAAGTATTTTTTGTGAATTTCACTTCATATTGAGGAAATTTTCGTCAAAAATCGGTTGAATATTTTATATAAAAAGTATATGAAAAATAAAGACTGTTGGAAAACATTTTATATTGAAAAATAAACTCAAATATATTTTACAAATATTATTAATCAACTTAACTTTTTATCCTTGAAAGATGCATTTTAATGCATCTTAAAAGACTCCATTATAATGGAGTTTTTTTTAATAATTCGAATATTTATTTTTAGTTTTTATCCAATTATAAATGAATAATATTGTTGTTCTTACACCATTTATTCGTCGCACAGGTACACACGGTAGATAAATTGTTGTAGGTACTTTTTAAACGTAAAGCTCGCCTCAAGATTATCAGTATCCGGTAGACTCCTTGAAGAAGTAACCACACAAGAAGTCGAGGAATTCGGCAGATCATTCACACGATCTATAAAGAAGATCACGTAGAGTGCGTCTCCAAAGGTCGATTCGTCTTGGACAGGTTCTCTCCGGTGGCCTCTAGCCCAGGTAAAATACTAAGGCTACTGCCTTTTTAATACAGTCACCGCCCTCTCATCATTTCCTATTTAACCACCCTCAAATATTTGATTTCGGAAGGGTTGAAAGAGCGGGAACGGGCAAAAAACCAGATAGATCAACAAGAAGCCCTTTCACATTCCAAACCACATTGGAAGATAATCGGGCGTGTAGAAAAGGAAAATGACGTATTTATTGTGTGAGCCTCTTTAGTATCCACTAATCCACTCTATCAATAAAGGATTTTAAATTAAATCATCTTAGCATAGGTAATATATACACACTTTAACCAAATTCAATGTTTTTCTGATCAACATAAAAATTATATTAAAAACATTATTTAGCTATTATTACGATAATGTTATAAATAAGCATCCTAAAACACTGCATTTTGAATGCATTTCATATATATTATTAAAAATTTTGTGTGACGTAATTAGAGTAGATTTGATTTGACAAGTTAAATTAAATTTATCTTAGGCCTTTATTATATTTAGTAATAAGCATTGCTATTTTCAAATAATGGCATCATTTTTATTCACATTTAAATATATTATATACTTGGTGGTATGATGATAAAGTGAATTTAACTACACTTTGTGGTTTTTTGTGGGAATTCTAAGAAAGAATTGGGAGGTCTCTAGGAATTCCCCTTGAAATATCGATTTCCTAAATCGATTCATCTACGCCTTTATTGATCAGTTAGGTACTGTTTTTAACAATCAGACGTAGTTTTACAGCATTTTGTGTAAATTCACACGATATTAATTATTTAATCTGTAAGAAAAGATGTTTGTTTTATGTATTATACGGTAGATTTATAGGGAGACTGTTTAACGATGTTCACATAGCGTGTAATTAGTTCTACGCTAAAAGTGCCAATTAAATAACGCCTACTACACTGTTGCACAATTGCAAAATCTCAATTATCTCATATTATATTATAAATTAATTATTTGAATCATAGTGTAAATATTCATATATGTAACTAACATGAGAACATGCTTCGGTGCGTTCAATATGTGTAAAAAATAATTAAAAAATACAGTGAAAGTAATAAATACCTACAACACAAGACGAAGCAGCACAATAAAAAATCATAAATTATGTCAATACTAATGATTAAAAATATAATTAAGAAATAATATTAATAATACTGTAATAGAATGAGATATGTATTTCATACTCATTTGATTTTTTATATGGAATTTAAAATATAAAGGAAGTGCCCAATACCGAAAATTTGATATACACATTAAAGTAGATAAATACAATTGTGAAAACCCTACAAGTACCTACCTTATGTAAATTTTACTATCATTTCAATTTTAATTTTACCTAAACACACTGTTTTTTTAGTTATAATTTTTAAATATTGCAATTTTTTAATCTTGATCCCGTTTTCAT
>JAGTTH010004148.1:0-154285 GCA_022606485.1 Agraylea sexmaculata | reverse complement strand
CATTATATTATCATGAATATGTGATAATGAATTAAAAAAACCAATTGAATTAGAAACATCAGCGCTTTTATTAATCACCATTGCAATTTAGAGTAATATATTAAGATAATTAAAATGTAGTTAGTAATAAAGTATAAAATTTACGTTGCTTGTAGACCGACTGCCAAAATATAAATATACATATTATGGTAATAATTAAAAAAATCGGATATTATAATTTGTAACAAATATAATAAATACAATGATAGCATTTTTTTGTAAAAAAGGCCTCCAATGCGTATGTATAAAGGGTGGACTTAAATTGACTGAGAATATTTTGAGGGGTGGTAGGATATCGGAAATAAAAGTGGAAAAAAATATAACTTATTCATTTTTTTATATTTTATTATAAATTAAAAATAATAAATACGTATACAATATACAATACTGAATACAAGTTGGCCCAAACTCGATTCCAAAAGAACATTATTAGTATTTTTTTTTTCACTTATTTTTGCGATACCCTACCACCCCCTAAAATATTCTCAGTCAATTTAAGTCCACCCTGTATACAACATGTCTTTTATTCAACTTAAAATAATTAAATCTAAGGAATGGTAAATTAAATGAAACAAACACACCTTCATTAATGGTCCAAGTAGGCTAGTTTTTAATTTTTAAATAATATTTTAAAAAGTTTGAGAATCTTGCGTATTTACTTATTATAGGTGATTGACCGCCTAATTTAAATTTGTTAACAAAGTATGGTACAGCGTAATTTCAATCAGAATGCACTACGCACATTGCAGGTAAATAACAATACCTTGTTGACGTATTCGAATTTGAACTTGAACCGATGCGATGACATCATAAAGTGAACTCATACTTGTTTATTGTAAATATCAATAAAAGTAAATTAATAAAACCGAAGATTCTCAAACTGTCATAATAAATTATTTTATTATTATTAAATAAAAAAAATTATACGAAAAAAATCTTAGGCCCCCTTTAGTATATTTTGTTATAATCGTACTGGCATTACATAATCAGGATAAAAATATTTTAGTTTCAATTAAAAACAAGTTGTATGTATACTATTTATGTCGAGTTATAAAATGTTGGCTTTTCCGTTGTTGAGGTTTCACTGTAATTACTTTAAGACGATTCTCTTTATTCGGGGGGGATTAGATTACAAATCTGTGTCACAGTCGAAAAGCGTCTTTCTCTCTGTTTTTTTTGTTGTTGTTTAAGCTGTTGTAGTGTACACCGTGTCTATTCATCATGTGTATAATCCATTTCGCACGGTGTCGGAAAACGAAAGTGAGTGGGCCTGCGAATCGGTGGTTCGTGACGCTTTCGCTGCAGGGAAACTTGGCTCCATCTTGTAGGATGTATCGCCATCACCATCACCATACACCACCAAGTCATCGTCATCGCCTTTCTAAAAGCCTCCATCAGATAATATACAGATATACCTCTCTGTTAGTGGCCCATTCTACAACTGGGTCACTGCCAGCTACCACGTCTCTGACCCAAAAACAATTCAGACCCTGTCACCGAACTAAAAGATAAGCGGTCTTTAAACTATTCATCATCTTTACAATGTGATGATCAATGGTTTCTGTGAAAAGCTCTCATGCTATCATTATCAGCCCTAATATGGCATAAATAAATATATCCTATAGGCTGACAACTAAAAGAGTTTCCAATTACTCTGGGATTCCTAGGCGTGGGTCGCCGTAAATGTACACCGTGAAGACGGTAATAGAGTTGCTTTGTTGTACTTTTGATCGTTTTTTGGCTTAGATATGGTATTTACTAACAAGAAATCTAACATAAATGTAGCAAAGTAACTCTACTATCGTATTTAAGGTGTACGTTTACGGTGACGTGTGCCTGGGAATCCATTACTTAAGGGGTTGGCTAGACAACAATGGCCTTTGTGGGATAATATAGTAGAGGTGGTTTCCCAGGCCACCACACAACAGTCCTCAGATCTAGTAGATCTACCACAAATGACTCCAGTGGAGACTGTTTTTGCTGGTGACGTGAACCGAACCCAGGAGTCTTCACTTACGAATCGGTTACACTAATCACCGAGCCACAAGGCGGCTATATTTTCAATTGAAAAAAGTTTAAAAAAATAAAAGACTTTATAAATTGAAATTTTATATAATAAAAATAAACTAATTAAAATAATTAAATTTATTAATTACGTATTAAACAGACACAACACACACTCGACAGTAACTACTGACTACTTACTTAACACTCCCTAAAATATTCTCAGCTAATTCAAGTCCACCCTGTATAGGAATAGCTTATATTTATTTTCATGGAAATCCCAGTGATATGTTTATGTATGAGCATAGAAGCAAAATCTTTTGTTTATTTCCCAATGACTAGATTGAAAAAAAACATTCGCTCATTGGAAAAATTTTACGGTGTGCTAATCATATTCAAAAAATACATTTTAAAAACTTCATATTTAACTACAAGTAGTACCGTAATAGATCATGCCAACCCCAAAAAGGTATATTAACGAATGCAACCTTTTCAAAAGTTTTGTTAAAACATACAATGCGTTATATAACTTATTCATTCGATATCACGTTAAATAGGTTTAGGTTATTATTTACCCACATGACGAAGTCATATGTAGTCATAGTCATAGTCAAATTAGTCTGTAAGTAACACGGGCGGGAGCGAATATCATCTTTAGAAATTAAAATAACATTTATTTTATACCTATAAAATAAAAGTTCATTCATTATTTTAAAATATTCTTAAAGCTCTTTGTAAGTTTATAATGAACTTTGTATATTTTCCAAATGAAATTCGCATGGTTACATATTTTTTATGATCACGGAGAGTGCTCTGGCCAATTTGTTGGTTGGAGGTAATTTTTCAAAGCCTGTTGGATAGTTTGGTCGCAATTTACATGTCCGGAATTGACCTTGACCCCATCCACCCCATCCCCTTACCGCATGGGGATGGATAAGGGTGAGGGTTTAGCAGACAGTCAAACACGTGTCTGCCAACATCGTAAAGACTTAAGAATGTAAAGCGATTTTGGTCAAATTCTTATACAGTATAATATTTATATATATTAATAATAAAACAACTGCTCGTAAACTTTTAACGTTTTCTCCGAAACACTTTCCTAATCGAATTAATCCTGAAGTTGGTTCTTATTAAACTTCGATAGAATTAAATTATTTGGGGTAATCCGATTCTTGAACTTATACCAAACAGAACTTATGAGACTGACTGATTCTTTTTTTTTGAATCAAGATTCTACCGTACAAGTTTTTTTTTTAAATGTAATTCTGGGGAAGATTTTTGCTTTAGATATATTTGATTGTTCTCTCATAAAAAAATAAAAATTAGGTAAGATTGTTATACAAAAACTGAACGTGATAATTTAAGTATGATTTTTAAACCCAACCAATCACATAATAACAATACAAACTTCAATACCAAACAGAAGTTATGAGACTAAATGATTCTTTTTTTGGAATCGAGGTTCTACCGTGCAAGTTATTTTTTATATAAATGTTATTCTGGGGAAAAAAATTTGCTGTAGATATATTTGATTCTTCTCTCATAAAAAAATAATAATTAGGTAAGATTGTTATACAAAAACTCAACGTGATTATTTAAGTATGTATTAAACACAACCAATCGCAAAAAAGCGCGAAAAAAGAGAGTTTCGCTATACTTAGTTCTAGACTATTTAGGATATTTCTTTGAATATGATTAATAAAAGTGTCCTAATACGTATATAGTTGTCAGCCAAATAAAGGCACGTGTCGTCCTTGTAATAATCCGTCATATCATCTTAAAAAAGAAGTAAGACACGTGTTAGATGACCTATCTAGTTATTTACCTGTTGTTATTATTTGCTCATTGTTGTACAAATTCAATTGATTCTTTTGTGTCATCATAACCTTGAACTTAATACTTATTCATACAAGAAATACATTGTATGCACAAGCATTCGTTCATTGAACTCCGATTAGCTAGAAATATTATTCAATATATGAATCAAAATACGAGAATTCTATTTATATGAATTTAATTAAATTGCAATATTTACTGTATAAAAACCGTGTTTGAGATAAATATGTTTTACTTTAATTTATAGAGATTTTATGTGAAAATTAATAATAATATATGTCATACATAGTCTGAATATCATAAAAACTAAAATGACAAATTAATAAATAAATGTGTAAATTAAATGAAAGCCAAATCTATATATTTATAACAATAAATAAACACAAATATTTTTTTTGTTCTTTCGTTTAAAACTGTCATTTTGAAGATACTATTTTGGGTTAATTATCCATTGATTTATTACTATATTAAAACGAGATAAAAAGAAACACTCTTAAAATATACTTTTGCTCTTTGCATTTCCACAGGAATTTTTTTCACGGACACTTTAGTATTGTTTTAAAATTAACTTTGATTGATAAAATATATTAAATCGTAAGTTCAATAAGGGACCACTGGGGATATAATTATGGGAATATATTTCTTTCAAATTGGATTTCATTTTTAAAAAAAATTAATAATAATAAACATAAGAATATGGTGAAGTTTTAATATTCGGACCTAATTATATCAACGGCGTATTTTGTAACGGTAACCATTCAGTTCAAGAATAAGTCTGGTGCATAACCTTCGGTGTTATTTCATAATACTTAAATCAATATTTAGCAATCACATTTAATTGATCTTATTTAGAATCGAAACAGTTTAATAATAGCAAACATATGAATTGAGAAGTCACTTCGAGTTGGTCTTGGCACGTGTCATATCTTAAGATAAAGTACAATGTAAAAGAAGAAGTCGACATGTGTTCACGTCATATAAATAATATAAACATTCGCGTGCTCGTGTAACAGTCGATATTAAGCAAAATTGTATTTATATCTCTTTGTACAATCTCGACAATGACGTACGACAATAACTAATTAACCTTCAGATTATTTTGAAAACATTATCTCAGTTATTTATTTCCGCATAGGCAGAATCAATAGTTTTGTTAACATCTATTACGCCACAAACTGTATTTAGTGAAGATGCTAACTTACTTACGGGAAACTGTTGTGATTGGTGTTATTCAAGCATAATAAGATAAATTAAAGCCGTTGGTAAATTACCTCATTTTTTTATATATTTCAAAACTGACATTTGCCCTAAAAACATAAGAAATAAAGAGTAAATTTGTGTTCCTATAGTCAAGGCTTCAGCTTACTTAATTATATACTTTTTAAAATATTAAAAACCAGCTTTGCAGCTCAGAAGATAAGGCTACAAATACTGTGGTCATGAGTTCAAATCCCATTCAAGTAAACAAAAAAATTGGTTCGGTTATTAATAATGTCTTGATCCAGGTTTACTCTGATTTCCTGTATTGTAAGGTAAATACTGATTATTAATTCGGTGACCTGTGTAACTATTAATAGTTAAGATCACCGACAGACAATGAATTAACTGGTAGTTGTGTCTAAAAAATCAAAATTTGTAATAAAAAATTACGGAAGATCAATATTCCGTCTGTATTATAATAAAATAAAATTGTTTAGTAATTTCTTTTGAATCTATTACAATTTAATAAATAATATTTGAATTGTAAATACGACGGATAAAAAAATAAATGGAAAGTTACGCCTTATTATATAAAAAAAATGCTCGGGGGCTTGATCCTTATTCTCAGTATAGTTTCAAAAAAAAAATTGTTAATCTTACATCTTATAGGTAATTTGATATTCACATTTTTTATAGAAGAATGATTTTGACATTCTTATTAATAATAAGCACTTGAAATCGAGTAGACGTTGTGTTGTTTCAAAGAAAAAAATATTGAACACAAGTCGGGTGAAAAATGTCCCTCTCTTTGTATCTAAATTGGCTTCCCATAATATATACACAAATACAAACTAAGCAGCCTCGCAAAAATCACCATCCTTCTTTTTGTCAAGCCCGCCTTGAAACGAGCTCGTTTATATATTTTCACTTCGAGAACTAAATATAGGAGATGCTAGACTATGAGCTATAATATCAGAGGGTGGTTTCCACGAGTCCAATACACGTGCCGCTGAACATTTCACCCCCTCAAGCTGATATTACATCGATTGTCGCCAAACTTTAATAATTCAATAAAGAGTATACAATTATTTTATTAAACATCGACCAGAAGCATATTTTAAGTAACACGTTGCTCAAACACGTGTTTGGTCCTCCGAGGACGTTACGTTTACGTTAAATAATTAATTACTATAAATAAAGTATCAAAGAACTTTTTAAATAAAGGGTTATTTTAACACGTTTCAATATAATGTATTTTGCGTTATGAATATTTGATTGCGGTGGCTTATTTTAATATTGTTGGTATTTTCGTACCAAAAGTGTGAGGTGTTTTATAATGTTCAGTCTAATTTTATACCAACGTGAATAAATGATTTCAATTTATTTATTTGTTATACTTACGGCATTAATAACTTGAAGCAATATATAAAGGTTAACAAGGGAAATAACCATAATAATAGGGCTAAGAATTATAGAACATAACAAATTTTATATTAGATGACATAATATATGTACTAAAACATAATAGCAATTATAACATAAGGTATTAAAAAATATACTTTAACTTTTTAACCTATTTATATCTTTATTTTTTTTTAAATATTATGATAAAAACATTATCATAGAATTCACAAATTATGTAATCTTTATTAAAATTGTGACTGATTCATAAAATATGTAGAATATCAAATGGGCCCCAAAATGCCCCAATAGCTGTTAATTGAACTTATTGGCCTAAACCATACACAAGAACCTAATGAAGAGCTTTTACCCCCATTTGCTATTCTATACCTAACCTTATACTGTGTACTTTATAAATAAATGGTATAATTAGAAAATTTAATTTAAAAAAAATATTATCCATTGAAATTAAGCACACTTCATCATTGCTAATAATACCTAAATTAAAAAAAAAAAAAATCTAAAAACAAATCGATGAAGTCACTCATATCGAATTATTGTATTGGAGAAATGTAGAAAGTTAGACGTTCTATAAAATTGTAATCGACAATTACAATGACAATTATGTATTTTCAAAAATGTATTGTTTTAATTTTCCTCATTGGCTTTGTAGAGGATCAAAGTTCAGTGGTTTATAAAAATCACATTTACATAAATTATTAAGGAAAGATCCATTTTCTACTATCGGATAATTCATAGCAATGCATTGCGCGTGTAAATGTACGTCATTTAACCTTGTGACTAATGATAATGAGAATTTTCTATACATATTGTAGTTTCTTGTTATTTCATACAATTTCAGTAACAATCCGTGCTTAAAGGTCGTTGAAGTTCATTAACGAGTGTGATTTTTTTACATCCATCGAGTAGTTCTACTAAATATTACTTTGTTCGTATTTTGGGTAGATTAAATAAAATTTTAACTGAAATTTATGAGTAAGTATGCATGAAATATTTCTTTATGACCTGTTTTCAGCCTAAATATACCCACTACTCTTTGTTTATTATGTTTGTAGAGCAAACTGATCAAAAGACACGCTTAAGGCGAACTAACATACCGCAAAACGACTCTGATAACTATTGTAACAAATACGATATTATAGTTTAAAAAAATTGACATTTGTACGATAAATATAATAAAAAAAATCGTTTATTAAATTGATATCAAAATATCAATAACGAAAGTGTCACTCTTTTTTACAGGGTGAACTTTAATTAACTGAGAATATTTTAGTGGGTGGAAGGGTATCGAAAATAATATCAAATATTTTTTTTTATTAATAAATATTATTAATTATGTATAGCAGAAACAATATACACGTAACAGCCACAACTGAGTGCTTCAGAGAAAGAGCTGATTCCAAGATGGTGGCCCAAAGTCGATTGCAAAAGCACTATTAATATTATTAATTATTTGTAAATTTTTAATTATTAAAATTAGTTGTTTAAAAAAAGGATTTAATTTTTTTTATTATTCTTACGATAACCTACCACCTCCTAAAATATTCTCAAGTCCACCCTGTATAATAAATGTTTTTTTTAATCAATTCAAACACAAATATATATTTAAAGATATCAAAATTAATGAAAAATTCTCTAAAATATGGGCCTTATTGTTAATTAAAAGATAATAAATAATATTATTATAGTAATGCGGTGGTTTACACATTCGCCTACTGGCTGGCGAGTTGTCGAGCGAGTTACTGCACTGCATAATCGTATAAAATCCAACTTATCTCATTATTTCTTCATTCGTCATCGATATACGTTATTAAAATATATAATTATAATTTATCGAGTATTTTTTTTGCAACGTATAATGTTAATTGTCCGCGACAAATGAAGGAAAAATATGTTGACCTCAGTTGAATCAATTTGTTTGTATAGGAAAACGCGTGTGACCTTCAATACACATCGCAATTAATCATAAAATTTACACACGACTTGCTCAGATTCACATCCCGGCGAATTTAAAATAACACTGTTTTCCAGCTATGAAAAGTATTTTTAATTTTTCCCCATCGGTATCAAGTCCTCGGTAGTATAGTGGTCAGTATCCCCGCCTGTCACGCGGGAGACCGGGGTTCGATTCCCCGCCGTGGAGATTTTTTTTTATAATAAATTTCAAATAAATATTGAATTAATTTCGCCATTTTCACCGAATTCCAATGGTAGCGATACCGTATCGCGCATATGCAAAACACGTGTCCGCAACGTGTCTTTAAAAATATCCAATGCATTTTTTTTAAATTCACGTAATAATTGCTGAATAAATATTTATCAAAAGAAACCGACCTTGATATAACGATACCGGAACGAACAAAATGACAATTCCAAAAGTCAAGGTTAATATCGTATATATTGCGCTGCGTAACATTTTCGTGTTAACTATTTTCATTTAAAAAAATGATTAAATTATTTCCAAACAAAAATTATGTACATTCGGAAATTCATAGATGAAAAATTATCACTAGACATCGCGGAAGATCAACGAACTTTTTTATCAGCGAGCAATATTTTTCAACTATTTTTACAAGATAAACAATTCGACTAGAATCCTCTTGTTTTATCTCAATGTTTACTTTGCATATTATATTTATTCACCAAATATACAGCGATTAAGAATACCTTAAATCGTGTTAATTATAATTAATCTCGATTTTTGCTGAAATTAATAATGATATCACTTCAAATTTAATATTGTATATACCTATTATTCTTTGTTATTTTGGAAATTTCTTCATCAATTCCATATTCCATTCTTGAGAACGACTTCTTCAATTATTTTGCTTAAATGGTAGATTTTTTGTTAAATTATTAATGTGAATCAATCAACATAATTATAATAAATTATTATTTTTTATAGATAACACATTGAGTACGAAAAAAGGCAGGGGTAGATAAAAAAATATAATTTAATATTAATTGATAAATTATGAATTCATGTTTATTTTATTCCCAATTTTTCTTGAATTTAAGAAGGAGAAACAGCAAAATTTTGCTGTATGAATGAATGTAGATTAATCGTGCAAAGTTGGCCTTACAAAAAGTGATGATATATGAAAATCTATTGATACCATATTTATACATATAGTGTCTTTTTGTCTTAAAACACTACATTTAACTGCGACAATTATGTGTTATATTCAAGGGCTAGGCTATAAATACTGGGGTCAGAGGATCAAATCCTGCTCAAGTAAAAAAAAAATGAATTGATCGGTTATTACGACTGTAATAAGATCAGGAATAATATTACTAAAATCACGATCGATCGTCTTGAACCAGGTTTATTCTGATCAAAATTTGTTAAAACCTTCTCAAAAATCCCCTCAGGTTTGTTATTAAAACATATACAAAATCATTACGCAGTAGATTCAATCTGAAATACCCAAACTAATACACTCTAAAAATGTTACAAGATAATCTCACATGTATATTATCTAATTTTAAACTGGAAGCATCTCCGACCTTGGGGAAGGATTCGAGGGGTCTACAAAATAAATTTTATTGGATATTGCGCAATTGTCGGTGGTGGATGAGAGTGGTGCTGACTAGGGGTGAATTCTGCTGGTTGGGGGTGGTTGGGGTGGTTGTGACCGTGAAAATTGACGGCGACCCGACGCCCGTACATATATTTTTGGACGCCGTTCGACGCTCCTTCAATACCATGACAAAAAATAAAATATACATATAATGTACCGGAACATTAAAGATACAATTTCCAAAGTGCAGCTTGAGTGGTAATAATAAACTAATTTATATGTTACAGTAAAAGGTTCAGTGCAAAGATGTCTTGCTCACCTTGGTAAAATTGTGGCGGTTAGCAACAGTGTTTGTTATATTGCCATCCAATATTTCCCCCTCAAGGATATGGTGTCTGGTTTGATGTGACGACCTTCGTTCAAATGTATAGCAGACTCTCTAATTACTTTCCAACAAACAGCCCCCATAATATTATTAAGTCTTAAAAAATACCCCTTTGATCGGTTCGACCTTGAATCTGGCTAGATTTAAGTTGAGCTATTTGTGAAAAATTCTGGCAACTTCAGATGACATAAAACAGTATACAGGGTGGACTTGTTTTAATAATAACAATTTATTGTTTAATTGTTTCAATAATAAATGAGTGCAATAATAAATGAGAGCAAAAATGTTGATTATGTGACGTTTAGATCAGATCTGCTTTAATCATTATGTTGTATAGACGCCCCAATTTTACAATATATAAATATACGCAACGAAATTGAACAGAAATAGTAACAACATTTTTTTTAAATAAAATACGGGCGTCTATACGTCACATAACCAAAATGGGACGCAAACTAAATATTAGCTCCACCCATGATATTATTATTTAAATGACAACACTTTTTTACGTCGAAAGACTTTGCTATCACACTAATGGAGCCATGGTCCGTCGAAATGTATACAGCAATAGCTGAATTCAGATTACGTGAGATTGAAGGTAAAATTCTTTGCAATATGCCTTAAATATAAGAACAAGAAACATCTTGTATATTACTTTGAAATAAAAACGACTGTTGTTGCTTTTGAAACACCCAAGCATTTGTAAATATTTTTTATTCATAATTAAGGTAGAAAATCCACTTGGTATATATATATATATATATATATATATATGTATATATATAAACATATAGCATTTATTTTGCATACTCATGGCTTTGTTAGCTGTTAATCATTTTTTATATACATTAATTTGTGTTAAAAATGAATATCAGCGTTGTTATAATCCACATATAAAAAGGTTTATCATCCCTGTTGGAGGAAACAAGCATCTGAAGTAGTTTATTTAAAAATAGTAGGTATTTAAAGGTCATATATTCGGAGGAATTCCAAACTAGGGTTATTTTATGGAGTAAAGCAAGCTAGTTTGTGACGTCTTCTTACGTCACGTCACGTCGGAATTGAGTATTCTTTGTAACACATGTGCCAAGAAGCGGGTTAACCTTGGCTATAGTAATAATGTTAGTTACGAGTAAAGATGATCAGTCCAGGAAGCACGCGTCTCAAGGTGACCAATCAGACTATCTCACGTGTTGGACCGTTAATTTGAAAAAAATATATATGCAACAAACCTCAATATCCAATAAATATGTATAGGATTATAAGATGAAAATTAGGATAAAAATTAACCAACCAGAATCTGAAGCTTACAAGGCAAAAATAATATTAACTGAACATTATTCATAAATTAGTTATATGGATTTTTTTCAAATGAATAAGGCAGGAAAATATCGCATTTTTTTCGAATTTAAATACACAAATAAAAATTATTTATTATCTCTCTTTGAAAACGATTTCATTTTTTATTTATATACTATAGTGATTGGGTGAGGCTAAGCAAATTAATTTATTTTTTACAGTATTATTAGCAATTATGAGCAAGAATATGCCTCAGACAATGTTAAGAAATTAATATGATAGTTTCGCCGTCTAACCAATCACAGCCATTTGCGGTAAATAAGCCAAGTTCAAGAGGTTAAAAAATAGGTTTTCAATCGCTCACAATTGTAGAGCATTACACGTGTAATATTTTCTTTATATTGATGTTTTATTATACGGTAAAATATATTATTCTTTTATTCGGATATCAACAATTTTAAAACAAAATTAATAGAATACTTTATAGTTTGTGTTATGAATATAATAATTGATGTATCATAAGTATGATAAGTGTAGATGTATATCATATAATGTGTTGTGTAAATATCAGAGAGTTGAAATAAAATAATATAATAATCAAATAATAAAGGAATATTATAAATTACTTAGACTAGGTTTGATTTTTATAAACTAAATGGTATTTATTTCGTCAAATGTATTTTTATCTATTACTAATCGAATTTCCGGCCTAATGACTGAACACTTGATCCAAAAGTAGATTATTTTGTAGGGGAAACAATCGAAATGTCAATGTATAATATTATCATGCGTCATTTCTATTCCTGTTTAACAGCGATGTGATATTTATTATACGAGAATTCGAGCAGTTCAATTACGATAATGCGTCATACGAGTGTTACACATTTATTAATACGGTTTAATGAGCAGATATTCTTAAAAAGTCCCCGATATATTGTAGAATGTAGTAGTGGTGATAGTATTTGAACCCTGGCTACGATACTAATGAGTTCATTGGCAATGAAACTGTCTGACGTCGTCGTACAAACTGACGTGTTGATAAAGCGATACAAAATGCAGGGTTCAACACTATTATTTATTGAAAATATATTATTTAATTGTCATAATTTTAAGTCTCCTAAATAAAATCTGTTTTAATTGAATCAGAAATATATTTACAAAATAATAAAGCCACCACCCACATTACCCTCAATGTGTTTTATTATACAATTTCTTTATTAAATATAATTTGCGTATGGTTAGATGTTACATTTAAGTATTAATATTTAGTACATATTAATAGTTAAGTTAATAGACTTAGTCTTTTACTTATTTTAATACGGAGTATAATCAATTGAAATTTAAAATAATTAATAAGTCATAACATAATTTATGGGAAAAATACAAAATCCCACTTGTAGAACTAACCCTCGATGTTTCCAAAATTTGTCGCGTGTAAAAATATATTCGCATTTGCTCCACAAACAAGAAATAAAGAGTTAAATATATATTAACATCCTCCATTGGTATCCATTTATAATTATTAAATAATCAAACAAGAACTTTGCTACTAGAACTTCTTTTGATCTAAGACATAAATAGAAATGGAGTTACAATAATGATGTCTTACATCTGATTTTATTTTAAATTATTCTTAATAATTAAAAAAAATCAGTATGAGAATATGTATCACAATTCGAAAAAAATACTCGACAAAAATGAAGATCAATAGTTTTATATAAATATTATTTTTTAATTTAATAAGATAAGTTGAAACCCTGTATAAAAACGTGTGAGATATGATTGACGTAATTTTAAGCAAGGTCACAATACTTTAACATCGTTTCTACCGGCTCTTTATAAACGGATATCATCGTCAATAATCCCCAAAGGTCAGCTATGGTTATTCGGTTTATTTTGCAGCCTAACTGAACTAATAATAATGATCATATTTTTTGCCTTTGATGAGTCAAATAAAAACCATATCGCCTCGGCACGTGTCAATGTCAAACCAATGTGCGTTTCTTCTAAACATACTGAATATATATTAATCCGCTAAATATTAAGTTGCACCCTTTGGGAGTTGAAGGAAATATTACAATGTAACCTTTCTTTCATATACAGCTTGTTTCAATGTCATCATTTAAATCCGCGAAAAAAATGGCCTTCAGCCTACGCCCGAATTTCGAATTGTTTGCCATTTTAGTATTTATTTAAAATGTCCATCTGACATTGAATGGAATATAATTTCAGGGATATCGTTAGACGCGTTTATACTGTTTGAAATATTTTGCCGTTTGTTCATAAGCATCGGTGGTTCAGTGGTAGAATGCTCGCCTGCCACGCGGGCGGCCCGGGTTCGATTCCCGGCCGATGCAAGTTTATTTTTTTATAAATCAATTATTTGACATTGTCCATGACCGATTAGAATATCAATCGTACGTAATCGAATACTCTTATCTTGATATTGCAAAAATATAATATCCATATTTTTTTGCAAAGCGTGGGTATTTTGGTTCGATGATCGTTGGATTTGAAGGCCATTGTCAATTTGCTAATGGATTAAACATTGACGACGTGATGTTTTACTCATACTATTATATTTCAGTATAATGTAGCCTTACAAAGGATCTTAGATTAAATTCACCTGAGCTCACATTACTAAGATAAAGCTATAAGATTCGACCTCTTCTTGTCGATAGGATTACAAACATTGGCCCTGAAATAAAAGGTGATCTGCAGCTCGAACAAAGCTTTATTGCTTAGCTATTTGTTTGACCTTAGTTACTCATTTGACCGATAATTTGTTTCCTTAACTTGGCTCTTCAGTGATTATTGAAATACCTTGAAGAAGATATCAAGTTCGGTTGAGTTCTAATTATTATTTGATGACCAATTACTAATAAAAATGATTTTTAAATTAAAAAAATGTTTAATGTGTATGGCTTTATCGATATTATTATAAACAATAAACATAAAGAGAGTGTTTATTTGCACACTTTCCTGTTTTTTTTATTTTTTTACCTATAATTTTATTTAAGATTTTATAATATATATAATGAGAAGCTTCGGATCATATGCTTCCAAACCCAGTTTTATTTTATTTTTTTCAAACATAATGGATTGTATTAACATGAATTGTGTGATATTAAAATATTTAATTGTCCTCCATTTTTGATATGTATTGTATTTCAGCTTTTAATCTGTTTGATATGCACTGAATTTGGGATCATTTATTTGGAATATTTATAAAAAAAAATACATTAATTTTTCGATGCGTTTTATAAAAACATCAATTTAAAGTTTAAATTGATTTATTTCTTAATTAACGTAACTATAATATAAGACACTATGAAGAGGATTCTTTAACAGCCGTATCGGTCTCAATTAGTCGTAAGTCTACAAATCACATTTGTTCATCTAATTCTATATCGTACTGTTTGCTACTTAAATTTTCACCGTTCGAAGCAAATTCTGAGCAAGCCTTTTAAAATAAAATATAATAATGTATGAAAGAAATGTAGACAATTAGACGTTCTATAAAAAAATGAATTAAAAATTTACATATTTTAAAAAAAAGACTTCTTTATGAAGCGTTGAGTTGTTGTAACGCGTGCTTGGTGGAGTTCTTCCGTTGTTATTGGCATAATCTATTGGTATTTTAAATATTTTTTATGAATAGTTATATATGATTTCAATATCCAGGAAATATATATAATATATCGAGATATGTAATATGATGAGTTTGCGGAAAATAAGATTAGTTGACCATGACACTGACAATGGCGAGGTCTTCTACTACGCGACGGTCACTTATCAAGCGTACACGAGGTGACTTCTAAAACTATTCCATCATACAACACCGGCTTATGTAACACTATATTATATAATAGCCACTGATAAATATGATATTAATCCCAAAAATATACAAAATCGAGCTATTTTCCCCCAGCGCAACGTTTTCTCTCAACACATATAATTAAGCATTATCTCAAAATGCAGTCACACATTTATCGCTGATAAATTGCAAGAGATTTGCACTCACATATGCGCGTGTTTCATTTAACCTTCGTTTAACTTTCATTCGACATGTAAACCTGTGCACTTTATTATTGATTGTCCTCTCAAATTACTTATTATATGTACCTATATTTCGCGGAATCTTTTAAATAGACAGTATTTTTATTCGGAATCGAGAAATTGTAGCCGGCGATAATAATAGTATTCGAGGAAGTGTTGAATCAACAATGAGCTGTTGCGTTGAAATACTGAAAATAATGTGAATAGTTTGATTTATTTAAATTAAAACCAGTGAAAATATATTTTAAGCACACAAAACGTGGGTGGTTCAAGTTGGAACATTTTTAATTTTTTAAATATATTTTCACTGAAAACATCTTCTAATTGATACACATCCAATATAAGTTTATACAATCAAATTGTGTTATCTAATAATTTGATTGCTTAATTTATTTGTTTACAAAAAGCATTCGTCATCTCTGAAACTGACTACGAGTTTAACAAATTTGCTTGAAAACGTATTATTTGACAAAATATTGATAGTCTATAATCTACCGGCAGTTTCAAATATTTACATAATATAATTTTTGATATATGAGCAAAGTTGTGCAGGAATCTGACTCTAGTGGTATTGCAGTATGATATAATAATATTATATATATTTATATGTAATTAAATAAATAATGTTTAGGCGTGTCAGTCTAAGAAAACCCCGTATCTTATCTAACCCCTACATAAAGATATAATATATAAATAATTTAAATATTGATGTAATATTAAAATATGTTTGTATAGAATATTGTATAATTATAAATAATCCAGTTAACAATCCCAGATATACTTAGTCGCATCAGTTTGCTTGTTCCCGAGAATTATACGCACTGTCGCTCTCACTCCTTGTGTGCAACCCCTAGGAGCCATACTAACATACTCCATCACTCCCCACTAACCAGATCCATAGTTCTTTTGAATGAATGGAATGCCAGTGTGGTGGAAAATGACATATTTGTCATGCCCTACTGTGTTTTATTCATGAGAAGTATGAAAGGATTCCTTAAGTTTAAGCAATCATGATGTTCTCTATATTTTTTATAATATGTTATATTTTTTGTTGTATTTCTGTTTCTTCATTTTTCTCACCTTTTTTCTATAATACTAACAAATGTCCATCATTGCCGGACCGCATTAGGTTTTTCCTATATACATATATATATATATATATATATATATATATATATATATATATATATATATATATATATATATATATATATATGTATAATCAATATATTAATAACAATTATCAAATAATAAAACAATATTATTAAGGTAATCCGCGCGTGTACGCTATTGGCAAACCCATGCGTAAAGCTTGGGATTCCGCGTGCGTCGTCGTAAAGACAGTAATAGAGTTGCTTTGCTGTACTTTTGACCGTTTTTTTGTTAATTAATGCCTCGCCCGAGGCTCAGACGAGGCATTAACTAACATAAGTGTGGCTTAGTAACCCTACTATCGTATTGACGGTGACGTATGCCTGGGAATCCATTACTTAAGTCATGTATGTGGAGTTACATCAGTGAACGAATGGTCCAAAGTTGAAGCCATAGCTCAATTGGCACGGTGGCTCATCAAGTGCCGCCTTCACATAACGTATGAGTGTACAGGCCGGGTTCAAACCGGTACAGGGTGACCTTGTTATAATCGCGCAATTGTCAAAAATATCAATCGGCACACACACACTGACTCAAGCCACGTAATACCGTTGTGTGTGTACATGAGAGTGTATGTATATACGGTGACCTTGTTCGCGCTGGTACGACCGACCAAGGTTGAAAAATATAATCTAACTGGCAAAGAGAGTATACCCTGTTCATCAACTATCTCATATCCTATCCCTATTGTAATACCTATAAAATCCTATATATAAAACCCATAATCGTGAATTGGGAGACGTGGATAATAATACTTAGAGAGATTCTTCCGACTATTCTGAATTAATGCTAATAATTACGGGCAGGGAGCGGAAGTCCAATAACCAACATAAATTTCTCAATAAGCGGTTATTAAATTAAATTAGATAATTATTTAATTATTTGTACATGTGTCTGGCTTTGTACACTTTCGCCCCCTAGCATTGGTATTTATAGTCTGACACCATAAATTTGAATATATAACGGCAGCTTAATCTGCAAATATGATAACTCCAATAATTAAAAATGTGGATGAGCAACATAAAAGTGCTTCATCATCCCATTTATATAATTAATGCATATTTTGAACCATCTTTAATATTTTATTTTATTTGTTAATACTCTTTTTTCTATTCATTTTTTCATGTTCAACTGACGAGTGCTGCATTATCATCACTGCGACTTGGGATCTCCCGTAATGCTCTAGCGGTACTGCAGCATGATATAATAATAATATGTATATAATAAATAAATTGATACATTTTTAGAATATTTGGGAGTGGATTTTCTTACAATGATGTATTTATGTAGGCAATAAATAGCTATATTGAGAATTTCATTTCATTTTTTTTAAGATTAATAATATATTTTAACCAGGACCAACCTATTTTTAAGCGTTTTGCAAAATTGTTATTCCACTAATGAAAATATATTTTCATTGTAGTAACTGCATATTTACAATAACAACAAAATGAGATTTAATCCTGATTTTTATTTTAATAGAAATAAATAATCGATAATATTTGGTGATATCAATACTTCTGAATTGAAAATTCATATTTAGCTCATACGAAATTAGTCTCCATATGAAATAACTTGTGTAAATTCATTTTAGAAGAACTGTTAGATTTGAATTAAATTACTGAATTAGTGTAGTCTAATCGCATGTGTTGTCTGATAAGTTAAGTCAAAAAAATTGAATGATGATGAAAATTGTTAATGAAGATATTGCTATATTTCCGCTGCCGTGTATCGACAAATCACAACAGTTTGCGTATTAACCTCGTCCTTTTACATAAGTTTACATACAAAATATTTAAGTGTTTATGAGAATTGTATGTTTATCGAATTCATATAATTTGTAATATGACACATATAAAGTAAACAGCTCGAAAAATCATTTTCTGAATAAGTGTATAGTTTAATATGTTTTTGTCTAATAGGTAAATCGCCTTGAGATTTACAGATTAGCTTTTCCATGTCAGGAAGCTGCTATTTTCGGACTGAATGGTAGACAAACCTTGAACGTGTTCGTCATAATACCAACTACTGAAAAAAGAATCACGTGAAGCACCTGTGAAACAATATTATGTAAATTTCATATACATTTGTCGTTACGAGTGCGTATCGTAATCTTGGCGGTAGAAAACAACCTTTATTTATAATTTATTCCCTTGAGTTGCTTTCGTCACATCGTTCTCGATTGTAAAAGAAGCCCTTGGATATTACAAAATAGACGGAGATAAACGCAATAAACTGTATAAACCGAACATGACGTAATATTAGGAAACCAAAAATCAGTCCGTCCTGTTTGACTTTGCATGTAGATAAGATAAATCGATAAATGACAAGTGCAATGTGTATATCAATTTTGATACTGACATATTCCACCTGTGCACTTGCAGCATTGATTTTATGTTTACCTGTGAATGTGTGCATTTTTTATTAATTCTTTTAAGATCTTCGAAAAAGATATTTTGAAAAATTTGTTATCATGGGATTGGATTTGGAATCCAAACGCGAATTAACAAGCGAATGTATAAAATATTTGAATGATATTAAACAAAGTAGAATTTGGCTGGGTTATTAATAAATTTTAATTTAAATCAAATTTTGCGGTGAATGTTAAAAAAACCGCGTCCACCGGTTACGAATTCCATAGTTTATTTAAATAATTTTAAATTGAATAATATTTATGAAAAATGGGTAGAAAATGAAGGGTATATTCAGGCCTTATAGCAGATTAAAATGAACAGATAATAAATGCTTTATATTCTGAAATACCCCTATAATTATTCATAATATTTTTAGGTAAAATATATTGACGGTTCAAAAAAAAATACAATTATAAACGTCCAAACTCTTCTTTTTAAATATTTTTGCTACATAATCCAAGCATAAAACGTGTTAAAATAATATCTTTGTGCTCTTCAACACCCATATATTTAATTTAACTATTTTTATACAGATTTTGATGAAAGTCCATAATAAATAAGGAAAATGCGACAATTTTTTGAATTATCACGCGACCAAAAAATTATCCTCAAATAGTTATTAGCCTTGATTTTGGAATTTAAAATAATGATTTGATTAACCCTTAAAACCCCATTGCCATTTATACTAAAGTTTTAAGCAGTTTATTTGTAATACAAATTTAAAAAAAATCTAGAGTTTACATTATTTCATAATGTAGCTTTGACTAATGTATGCATGCCCGCGAGTTTTTGTAACCCAAAAAATGAGTTCTAGACTTAAATCGATACTTTTTATTAATAAGGGATTTTTTGCGTTCAATAATAATTTAATAATTAATTCGTAGCCAGCAAATTAATATAATGTACTTTTCATTGCAAATGTTTGTCACGAGGAAGGAGACGACTTTATCACCTGATGATTGATAGTGTCTCAGTTTAAATGAGTACATTCAGCAATGGCGTCTGGATTACGAAGGCGTCGTTGGCAATAAGAATGTGTCTTGTAAGCCAGTGGTTCTCAAGTGTGTATAAATGATGTAAATGTTGAGAAGCACTGGCGTCTTTTACGTCATTGTGTCTCGCCTGAACGTCTATTTAGCGTTCAAGGTCACGCTTATGTCATACAAACGTCAAGGTCATCATCATCAAATATTTCATATTATTATCTTCTTCATGACAATTCAACCGGCCTGTCCCGTTACATCATACAATATTATATATCAAATAATTAAAATTTTATTTAAAAAAAAATCCTCCTTCTATGTGTTTTTTTAATCAAAATAACACAAGACAAATTTTAATGAAGACTCTTAAACCCATCACTTATTATTAATTAGGTCCCATAAATGTATAATAATATAAAAAACATGGGGCGTTCAAAATCAAAATTCTCTTAAAATTAAATGATATTTGGTTATAAAAATATCCTATAATATAAAATGAATATTCGAACTGGATTTGGCAGCTTTTGATTCATTGAACTAATTATCATTATTAAATTTCTATTCGAATTATAAAAAGCCGCCTATATATTAAGATTCAATACTCACTTATAAATATTTCATTTGAAATTACAATATTTTAATAGTTCGCTATTTTTAATATAATATTTTTTATGTGTTTCGTAAAATGCCCAATTTATCGGTATATTAAAAATATTTTTTATAATAGATATACATATTATTATAACTTGCCTTTGATTTATTATTTATTATATTTTGTGCAGTTTATTCATAATCAAATAATAATTAATTAGAATAAAACCCACATCTGGGCTTAGGGTTATGTATGTGGATTCAAACAGTTAATTTATAATCGAAAAATAAAATTAATGCAATAAGCCTTGTTTAAAATATTTTACCAATATTAAAAAAGAGACAATAGAAATTAAGGAAAATTGCGTGTATTATTAAAGAAAAAAATCATATTGAAATTATCTTTAATATTGGCACTTTGGTAATGAGATTTCTATGGCTTTAATAACACACATTCTTTATTTTGTGGATTAATTTATTATTATTGACAATATAAAATCTATATATCGATGACATCATTTGTAGGTCAGTATGATCTTTCGATCATTTAAAACGTCTAAAACACATACATTAATTTCTTGTAAAAAAATATACACGAGAGAAACTACGCGACCGCATTTACTGTTCATCGAACAATCGCATATCTTAAATTCGACCGCAATTTCAATTTCGCAAATTTTATAAATTAATAAATATAATGTGCTAGTTTTGTTAGCAGATAATCATATTATGAAGGGGGCAGGTGTGATGATGGTTTTCGCCCCTTCTTTGTATGTACTCGTATAAATGTAGGTCGTACGATACAACCTGGTCGTTTTATAGTCACTTATTTATCACAATCGAATAAATAATTCGCAAAAAATCAACGGAATGAAACAAACAGTGCTTGTATTGTTGGAAAAATAATTTTATTATAAAGATGGAGAACGAAATAATATTCCCGCACTTCCCGTCGTTAACATTCTAATTATTTTTATCCATTCGACTTGTTCCCGTAATAATATAATCAATTAAAAAAGGGTTTCAATATCATTTTGCGCACCTAAGTGAACTCTTCTCCACCAATTCTGCCACCTACAGAGCTTATTTAGGAGCAACCTTACAAAGTAACATAAAATGATTGCTTAAACCTAATTTTATTTTATAAATGTATTTTTTCTTGTCTATAAAAAAGCTCTTATGCGCATTTATATCCAAATATTCAAATAAATTATGATACTTAAAAGCTTTTCTGTCGATTATATACTTTTTAGTTTGTATAAAAATATATTTATTTATTTAGAGCATTGCATTATATCCATCACAATATTACAAAAGAATACAGTAAGGTTACGATGGCTTAAAAATAAATTTTTACACACATTTTTACCAATTTAATATTAATAATAAAAACAATAAATTAATTAGTTTTTTTTTCATCCTCTTGGCCGAGGTTTGATTATTATAGTTATGCAAGGTCACCACCAGAGCGGCTCTGATTTAATAATTGCTTCTACACACTTCACAATCCAGGCAATTAACCTGGACTAAATTAACCTATCCTGAGATATTTCTCCATTAATCCAGATTTTTGGATATGCAAAAACGTTGTATTTCAGACAAAAAAATCGGGGCGACTAATATTATTTCAATAATATTAGAAGATCAATCAGTCATCTCCGGTGAATTTTTAATTTTATCAATCACAAGATTTGACATTCAAATTTAATATTTATTTATGATGGGATGTATTGGATATAATATATTATATTAATTGTGTATAATATAATAATATGCATATGTATGTATGGTCGCGTGGCTGATGGCGACAGGGCGAGGAAGACAACGAACACCTTTATGACCTGGTGACCCACTTTTGGTGCACCTCATCTGCCTCCAAATCAAGGGCGATACACGACTAACTAAACAGATGGAGACCATAATAATAACCCTGTACACTCCAACAACCAACGATTTCACTTCTGAACATAATCCAAAGTGGCACACACCAAGCCCGTGTCCTTACAGACTCGAACTATATTAATCATTTAACGAAAACTACATATGTTTATAATTTATACATCATGTCTTTTATTGAACTTAAAATAATTCATCATCATCATAAGCACTCCAGTTCAGTGATGAACCAAGGCTTCCCGCACCAGCATCTTCAACTTAATGCTCCTCCAGTTATTAATACCTAAACTCCTAACTACCTTATAGATCTCGTCCGCCCACCTTAGCCTAGGTCTACCCTGCCTTCTCTTACCCACAGGCTTGCTGGATAGTATTTCCGATACTATCCCTCCTGCTCTTTAACCCAACCTAATGTTAAAGCCCTAATAAACTGCACTACGTTCACGCTCTTATATAATGAGTAAATCTCATCGTTCAGTCTAATTCTAAAACTTAAAATAATTAACTCTAAGGAATGGTACATTAAATGCAACACAACCACACCTTCATTAATGGTCGGCTAGTTAAACTTTTCAATTTTTAATTATTATTTTAAAAAGTTTGATAATCTTGCGTATTTATTATAGGTGATTGACCGCCTGATTTTAATATGTAAACAAAGTATGGTATAGCGTAATTTCAACAAAAATGCATTATGAACATTGCAAGTAAATTACAATACCTTGATGACTTGTTCAATTTGAACTTGACCGCCTGATTTGAATTTGTAAACAAAGTACGGTATAGCGTAATTTCAACAAAAATGCTCTACGCACATTGCAAGTAAACAACAACAAATCCGAATTTGAACTTGACCTAGAACTTGAACCAATGCGATGACATCATAAACTGAGCTCATACTTGTTTATTGTAAATATTAATAAAACGTCATAATAAATTATTTTATTATTATTAAATAGATGTTTTAAACGAAAAAAACCTAACCCCTTTAGTATATATTTTTTATATTCGTACTGGCATTTAAATTTAGTTTCAATTAAAAACAAGTTGTATAAATAGGGTATTTAGTGGCGTTAGTCTAGCTGTGGATGTTTGGGAGTGTATTGATAAACAAATACTGACAGGTTTCTGTCAATGTATTAGTACGAATTTGGTTACTGCTTGATTGTGTGCGTGTTTATATTTAAATGCACTAATACACTCACAAAAATCCACGACTATGTTATAAAAACTCACTGAATTGCTCCCTTTCTTAAATAAATAAACATGTAAAGGTGAAAAACAATATCGAATTTTTTTATTTTTTGTGTAATATTGTTTCATTTGTCCATAAATAACGCAGCTATTAATTAAATTGGATAGAGAAAGCTTATGGAGGAAGTCTTCTCATTAAATGTGTCCAAAAATTACATACATTTTACAAGTTTGATATGATTTCATATGTATTAGGCATTTATGATTCATATAATATTAAGAGGTCCCAAAGAAAATAAAACTACACAATATGAAATTAAACATGAATTGAAAAGATTTTTTTTAACTTAACTTAACTTAACTTAACTTTAACTTATTTATAACTTTTAATAAGTTATAAATAAGTTATGTATCTAAATAAAAAAATCTAAAAGATACTCTTTAAATCATTGAAAAAATATGTTTTATCTCATGAGTCATGAGCAAACCTGAGCTAAGAGGGTAAAAAACAAGTTTTTAATTGCTCACAATCGTAGAGCACTGCGTGGCTTACATATTCATTATATTGCTTTATTATGTGGTAAAATGTATTATTCTATTTAAATATTCGGATGTTAACAGTACAGTCTTATAAAATAAAATTACTTATTAATAGTTTATCCCATGAATATAATAATTGATGTATAATAAGTCTAGATGAATTTCTTATAATGTTTTATGTAAATATCAGCAAGTTGAAATAAAATAATACAATAATAAAATTATTATGGCAATCGTTGCAGAGCTCGAATACATCAAAAATGATCACATGGACTAGGTGTTTTTATAACAGTTATTTATTTAAAAAAATACAGCAAAACATTTTTTAACAAACCCATCCTTTGTAATGTTTGTACCAAAAATACGTGTGTGGCCGTTTTAAGGTCAACACGTTGCGACAACCTTACATATGTCGGGTACCGTTTTTCACTAAATAAAACTATTTCAAATTGAAATACACACACTATTATTAGTTGTTTTTTTTTGGTATAATTCCACACTCTTTGTATTCAATTATAGCATATTCATATTCACTCGTCCACAATCGTTTTCTTTTCTCTGAACTCAATTTGTCAGCAACTTTCACACGTCCTGCGCTTACAACTGCAACCCTCTCATATTTGAGTCATTAATTCAGAAACTCTTTGACACACTTTTTTTATTTATAAGTCCATTTTTCAACCAACAAATATCACTTTCCAAATAGTTTAATATTGTATATATTTAACTCTCCTTATGATACATAATAAAACCGATTATTCTATACATTTATGTAATAGTCTTTGATGATATGATTAGGTTTTGCTAATATATTTTATAAAACAATTATTTTTTATTGAGTTTTACATTTTTACCTTAATAATTGTATTGTTATTTTAATAGTTTGGTCAAAATCATCTTTGAATTGCCGAATTGTCTATAATGATAAGGATTTAAGACTGAAGGCAATAAAGTCATTTATGAATTATCCCTGTTTAAAGCAAATCCTGACAAAACTATGATATATACAACAAAATAATATAGAACATTAATGTAAAATATTAAACTTTCTACAATATTATCTAATATAGTATATTTTTTTATTCAAAAACGACTTCGTTATAACCAAAAGAGTTAACACGTGTATGTTGACATGATATATTGGATTAAAAAAATAAATTAAAAAAATATATTTTATTTCATTTTCAGTTATTCTTGTTTATTAAACAGATTTTTAATATTGTAAAGATTCATCTTAACCGATGCCTATTGTATTTTAAATTCATTTTAATCCGCCCACGATTGAAGCAGTGAAAGTATGACCCGTATTATAATGAGAACTGTCTTCAATAAATAATACATACTTTGTATGAAACAGACCTTTGTCTTTCTGAGACACATAACCATTCTTAAATATAATAAATTCGCTTTTACTTATCAGTGGTAAACAAGAGAGAAGACGACAATAAGGGTTCATTGGCAACGTTGATGGTAATTCACGGGTTCAAGAGTAGTTCTTATCGTACAAGTCAATAGTCTATAAAGCTTCACATATGTACATATATCTGAATTAACCTTTTGTATGTACATATTTGGATAAGTGGATTAGTCTAACACTCTATAAACTTAATAATAATCATTATCATAAGCTGATTTTAGATAAAATAAACCACCTTTCAAAAGATTCCTCCATTGTCTGCACTCTTAGAAGTATTTCAGCCAGACAAATATTGCTAATCTTATACAACGTACCAAATTAACATTAAACATATTTCAAGGATACGTACAAAATATAAAATATTTATATATTTTTTAATAATTTACTTTAAAAAAACAACTGAAAGATTCGAACAAGTCGCAATTGAATTTTTCTATGATTTCCTGGATTACAAATTGAATTTTTAGTGACACCCTGGAGCTGTTTCAAATAAAATGAATTATTCAAAAGGGAAAAGGAATATATTATCAAATTATAATGTATTCGTATGCGATATTTTTTATTTGTCCGTACATTAATAATAAATAAATATAAATTATCAAGGCACGGAAATAAAACGATAAGTCGAATATGCGCGCAATTTTAACGCATTTTTATCAATAAACTAAAATGTAATGACAGAAATATATTTATCATAAAAATCTTCATAAGTAGTATTTTTTATTTATTAAAAAAAACATGGTATTATTGAGTTCGTGGTTATGGAACTATACACCTCAATTCTTTATGTAATTGTATAGAGTAAACGTCATTGTTTCTTAAAGATAATAATTGCGGTTTTAATATTTAAATGTACATTTACGGATTTCCAGTTGGCATTGTGATGGTGACATTTACTCTACAAACTTTATATTTTCTTATCTATGCCTTGAGGGTATTTTGGAAGATGTTACAATTTTTTTTTTTAAATAATGTGTTAAATATTTTTTTAATTTTACCCGTCTGTGAAGTTATACAGGTCGCCAACAGAGCGGCCTTTCCTGACTTCCAGAATTTAACTTACAATCAAGGAAATCAGAGTAAACTTGAATTGAGACAATTGATCGGGATTTCATTTTATTCCATATCTCTCAGTATGAACACATTTTTTTAGTTTTTTTTGCTGCAATATGTAAGAATGTGTTTATGTTGAACTATGACTAGGTTAGGTTTATTTAACTCAAAATATATTTATGTATGTATATATAAATAAAAGAGGACCCTATGCGTAACCCTGTGTAGCTATAATAAATTATACAAAATCACTTCACAATTTAGCCACGCCTTATACAAATATTGTTATTTGTTACTTTTACTTAATTATACATAATTTCTCGATATGTATGTAGGCGTATAATTAAAAAGTGATAAAAATAGCTCGAATGCTCGCTCTTGACCTTGCACGTCGAAATTGCATATTGTTGCTATCGCCACCGCCATTATCTCGACGATAATCTTGCGGCCGCAACGGTACAACATTATTATATTATTTTTATTTAAATCCATCAACACAAATGAAATTAAGAGAGTGAGGCTAATTGCAGTCGGGCGTTGAGATAACGATTGCCCCCAATACCTTTCCAGTGCACTCGATTAATACATTCATTTCAGATTATTATATCGGAGCAAAGTCCTGTTACAAATGAAATTTATATTTATTTATATAACGTGTTGAATATTATGTGTAATAATATTTATCATCATAACGGATCAACGGGGAGACAAAGAAAGTCAATAATACCCGCACATTCTTATATAAATTTGTAACCTTATGAGAACATATTTCTTTCTCATTGAGTTCAGTGATTTGACTAATTACCGTGTAAAAACACCAGTAGTGTTTTATTATTTAATGCATACAAATTATTTAATATCCATTTCGACAATATTGGGAATATTTTTTTTATAAAACTTTTTCCTAATTACAATTTTGTTTTATTTATACTCGCCAAAATGCTTTTTTAGAAGACGTTTCAAAATTCCATTGATTCTATTTAAAATATTATTTTATATTTTTTTATATAACATTGATATATATAACTATTAAAATAGAGTAAACCTTAACGAGACGATCGAATTATTATTATTTTTTTACAAAAAACATATCTAAACTCAGTATTGATTTTCTATGAACAGGAGAATCGGATTTTTTAAATATTATCTTCAGAGGAAAGTGTGTAAAATGTCACAGTTAAAAATAACAATGTAAAAGAGAAATTTGAAAAATATATATTATGTTTATAAATACGTATTATAATATATTATGATATCATACTGCAGTACCACTAGAGCATTACGGGAAATCCTAAATCCCAATGATGATAATACAGCACTCGTCAGATGGAACATGAAAATATGCAGAAAAAAAAAAATTTTAAAAAATAAAAATAAAACAAAAGAAGAAGAAAAACATAAAAAACGGGTCAAGGTTTTTGCAGATTAAAATATATTAATACAATACATATAGAAAGTATCACATATTTAATTATATCACTCTTGCAAACTCAGCAGTGTGATTTTATTTTTTGAGATTGTACTGACTATTTAACAATCTACGGATTCTCTTAAACTTAAGTTGGATTATTCAAAATATCGTATATGCATTTAATAGGAGAATAAAATTTTGATGTTATAAACTAATTATTCTATAGAAGACGTAAGTTTTTCTGCTTTTACTCGATTTGTGTCGAATGTAATTATTTAATTGAGTCGTCTCATTGATTATGACACCTTTGCCGAAATATGGCCGTGTACAGTGTACACTTGTACAAAGTGAGAGGAAAGCATTCCTTTATCACTTATCAGTGTAATGCACATATTGAATGAGTCAATGAGAATAATATAGTCGATATTGATATTGATATTGTCGGTGTTAGTATGGCTTATCGACATATTGCAATGTGCTATGCCGCAGCCAAGGACAAGGTCTTGTGACTGCGTGACTTCAAACACATATTACATTATAATAAGATGTGAAGAGGGCGGGATATGAATCCAGTTTCCCTGTTTTAGTGTGGTGTATTGAGTGTAATAACGAATGATTAGTAGAAGGTTCCGCTATGAACACGGAAAGCAATGATCAAAGGTGATGCTGATGATGGACGTCATCATGACCTGAACAACTACGAGGAACTGACAATACTTGAGGTCGACGTGCATTAACCAATTAATTATATTAGCAAGTCGATTCACACTCAAGAACGAATATTATGATTATGGTGTCTCTTCCTACTGAACCCAAATAATATACCTACATATCCTATGAGTGTGTAATTAAATAAGTTTCTGCAATACATTATTTTATGAGGCCCGATTTTTCCATGCATAAGCTTGGAATTCCTAGGCGTTGCTTTGCTGTACTTTTGATCGGTTTTTTCTTAGTTAGTGCCTCGCCCGAGGCTCAGACGAGGCATTAACTAACAAAAAACTGATCATAAGTGTAGCTAAGTAACTCTACTATCGTGTTTACGGTGTACGTTTACGGTAACGTATGCCTAAGAATCCATTACTTAAGTCCATGGGACTTCAATCCTTTTTTTTTTACAACCAGAATTTCCTCTCATAATTTTTTTAAAAACATTTTTCTTTTAAAAATTGGGGTGCAAGAAGAGAAGAAAATAATATGTATCATTTATAAATTGGGTTACAATTATTTGAAATCCTAGTGAATAAAATTTAATTCGAAAACGGATTTTTCGATAGATACGTTTTTGTATTATTTATATAAAAACCTAGTCCTAGTCCTAGTAGTCTACTATCGTATTTACGGTGACGTATTCTGGGAATCCATTACTACTAGCCATATTATTACACCATTGTAAAATGACTACTAATTATGGAAAAACTCCTAAATTATTCAATGGGTTGTAGATTTAATTTCGTCAGCCTTTTTTGCCTAATTTTTCAGATTTTACAGGACAGAAAAAAAACCCGCTTAAAATCATTATTATTTTTTTTACTACATTTTACAATATTATTTTTTGAAACCTATATAAAATAGAGTTACGTTTATTTATTATTTTTGAATAGGTGCATATGTATTTACATATATGAATTATGATATTTTATAAATAACATTCAATCAGAAATCAAATATTTTGGAGTTATGCAGTCTGCAAAGTTTTATTTGGAGAAACCACATAACCAAATTAAGCTAAGAGGGTGAAAAACCACGTTTTAGATAGCTCAAAATTCTAGAACACTGCGCGGCTTATATTTTTAGTATATTGATTTATCATTTATTAAATTGTACAAATTTATTTAAATTATTGGATATTAACAAAACAATTATAAGAGAATTTAAATAAAATAATACAAATAACAAATAATCCTTCTAGAACTCAATCGCACTCCATCGCACCCACTTAAACTATGTCTGATTACGAATTTTAATATATATATAATTAATTTTATTACTTTTTGGATGTATGTATATTTTATATATACGAAAATTTATATGTACGTAGTTACGGATATTATTATTAATTATAATATAGAGGGTATACTGCCAATATGCACTATGTTATATTTCATAGTTTTGAAATAATGGGGAATTAGTGAGGAAAAAAAGTAAAATATCTTAACAGAACTATAAATTTATGGTATATATTAAGTCAATTTTTTTTTATTATTCCAAATATAACACAATTATAAAAAATACCCCCAGAACTAACTAACTAACAGAAAGTAAAAATGTAAAATTTAACTTTAATATTGATCATATGTACAACTCAGTGCGTTTTGACAGTAGATAAAGTAATAAAAAATATATACAAATGCATTTTAGCAGTATACCCTCGATTTATACATTCTAGGACCTTGACTATTATGAAATATCCATATAAATCTTCTTACCCATTTATATTTTATTGCAGTTGATTTTTGACAATTTTTTTTAATACTTATCGTGAATTTTACAGAAATGTGGGTAGGACTTTTATTAGGCGCCTGCCGTTTAATACATGTGTAGGTGTTTTTGTTGTAATCTTTTAATACGTCTGGCATTGAAATAGAATATCCTTTTATAGAGAACTTGTTGTCTATTCACCCTGTAGATTTATAGCACGGTGAATGGGGGTGATTTGCTAGCATTTAGTTGTACAGTGGCGGATCTTGGGGTGCGTGGCCAATTTGGTATGGGGAGGCAGTCATTGTGTCACAGGGGGGCAGTCATTGTGTCACAGGGAAGCAGTCATTGTGTCACACTATTACCTACAACGTGGAAGACTTCCTCGTCTTCTGGGAAACCACGACCTTGACTTGACTCCGATTTCTAAATGGTTTCAGGTAGCGGCCAACCACTTTCGATACATTCTTTTGTGTTATACGCCTTCTTTCAAGGTTACCCCATTTCTATACCCCAAATACACGAGGGCCTCGGGGGCTTTATAGCCCTATTTATGAATACTTCCATCGTAAAGTATAAAACAACATGAATACCGTATAGAGCTTCCTACAATCATTACATAGTAACATAATTATTTATAAAGCATAATATAAAATCAAAAGTTAAAAGGTAAGTTAGACGACATGTTTTTACCATCAAATCAATATTGACAATTTCAACACAATTATTTTATTTTAAACCGATATTTTATAAATTAATTAGTTTGTCTTGTTGTACTTGAAATAAATGAAAAAATTTAATTTTTTCCGATATTTCGATACCCTTAAACGCCCAGTTTCATATTTGAATGACGCGACACCACCGATATTAGAAGGTCTGACAAGTGGATGATAAATTTCAAGATGGCGTACCAAGCAGACGAGTCTGAGTCACACCAAAATTGCCAAACATGGATCTTGATATTAATCAGTCAGTTGTCTGACATTCTTATCGGCGGTAACGAATTTATTTATGAAGCATGGAAAAACACTTAATCTCCGTTAGCTTTATAGTCGATCCTAGGGGATTACAAATAATTTCTTATATTCTTCTATCTTCAAAATTAAATACATATAGTAAAAAAATTATTGCCAATAAGATTATGTGTGCGTGTGGTGCGTATACGAATAGAGCTGATGTACACCAATACTATTCTATTCGTATACGCACCAATACTATCAGTTCTAGCACGACTCACTAACACACTCTCATTTCACCATTATATTTAATTTAAATTTGATTTGCATCATTTTTCTTGTTTTTCCATCATAAATATAAGCATAAGATATCGCATGAGTAACTAAATGCGTGGTTAGTTCAAGTGGATCAAGTGGCCAAAAACATGAGTTACCTGACAAACATTATACTGTAAACATCTCTTCGTATCTTCAGTTATATTTCAGAGTAAAATGGGTAAATGCATTGTTACTACATGTCATATGGACTCAAACATACACTCAAATACATCTAGGTGAAGTTTTTACCAAAGACTACTACTTTGAGATGTTTAAAATATTGGTACAACCACTCTCAGGGGCCACTAGAAATGTGTTGAGTGAGGGAGACACACTTATGCCTTTTTCGAATTGGAGTAAAGAGTGCAACAATACGGGTTTACACGAATTATTTATATGCAATGCGATATCTAATGTTTATATCTATGCCCTCTTATCTCTGTTTTTTTTTCTAGAATTTTTTTTGTCCAATTTTTGCACAACCATGAGTGTGGCCAATCATAATGAAACATCAGTTACCTGACAAACATTATACTGTAAACATCTCTTCGTATCTTCAGTTATATTTCACAGTAAAATGGGTAAATGCATTGTTACTACATGTCATATGGACTCAAATACATCTAGGCTCAGTTTTTACCAAAGACTACTTGTTTAACATGTTTAAAATATTATTGCGTTTTAATCAATCGCAGAAGTATTGTCACAACCACTCTCAGTGGTGAAGAGTGCAACAATACACAAATTATTTATCTGAATGTTTACATCTATAATTTCCATACAAAGTACGTGACCCCAGTATTATTGGGTCATTCAGACAAACCATCCACGATTCCAACTGTTTATGCTAAATGCACCAATTTGTCAGTGCACGAGGATTTATACGCCTTTGTAAGTTGTTCAGAAATAGCATTTAATAAAATTGCAATCAATTAGAGTATCCACGGACAATGTTATTGTTTGACATTGTTGGTCAAATGACAATGGACTGTGGAATTCTAAATAATCGCACTGAGTCAACAATCCATCGAGTAAATACACATTCAATTCGGCGAACAGACAATATTGTTCTTATCAGTAATTCTCTCTAAAATTAAACACATTATCATTGTACACCAGACACTAATGTTACAATGCCTTTTAAAAATCAATCTCGCCGGTCAAGGTCTCTTTAATTACAGTTAATTGGTATTTGATGAACCTTAACACCAGATAAACGACAAAGAACAAAAAATTAAAATTCCACACGTTCATAATGGACACATTATAAAAATCAAGATCTATTTTATTAATTTTCCAAACAAAATACATTAATTTGATTGAGGGATGTCGCTTTAAACTGGGCCAATATTTATATGTATATATTAAAAAATATTTATAAAAATATCACCGAAATTGTGAAATGATCGAAGTTATGAAGCACTAATAAATATATATATATATATATATATATATATATATATATATATATATATATATATATATATATATATATATATAGATATATATATATATATATATATATAAAATGTGTAATGTGTGTGTAATGTAATGTAATGTATCAGCTATGTAATAATAATGTAATGTAATGTGTATGTGTGTAATAATGTAATAATAATGTAATGTATGTAGTAACTCTGTAATAATAATATGTGTGTGTGTGTGTGTGTAATGAAATGTGTGTGTGTGTGTAATGTGGCAATGGTAATAATGTGTGTGTAGCATAGCCAATATGGCAACAGCAATAATGTGTGTAATAGCCAGCTAATGTATTAATAATAATAATGTGTAATGTAATATGTGTATGTATGTAATAATAATATAACAATAATAATATGTATAATATAATAATAATAATAATATGTGTAATAATAATAATAATAACTAATAATAATATGTATGTATGTATGTATGTATGTGTAATAATATAATATGTAATATGTAATAATAATAATAATAACAATAATATGTGTAATGTGTAATAATAATAATATGTATGTAATATATGTATGTAATAATAATAATAATAATAATAATAATATATAATATGCTTCAATAATAATAATAATAATATGTAATAATATGTATAATAATAATAATATAATAATATATGTAATAATAATAATAATAATATATGGATAATATGTATGTATTAATATAATAATATGTATGTAATAATAATAACAATAATAATATCTTCAATAATAATATATATACGATATAAACAGTAGTAATTTTATTTTATTGATATTATTATGTCAAAAGATTGTTCTGTTAATAATGAACCTTTTGTTAACATCAATTATCATTATTTTTTTCCTAAACTGATAATCAGACCTAGTTTAAGTGGGTGTTATGAAGTGCTTTGACATATTCGAGCTCTGCAACGATTACATTATTATTTTGATTATTTTATTATTTAACTCTAATATTTACACACAACATTATATGACATACATCTATAGTTATCATACTTTAATATTAATTATAACAATTTCAAAAATATAAATACTATTATTGTTCTCTTAAAATCCGAGAATTCAAATAGAATAATACATTTCATCGAATATGTGTAATAAAAATAAAGGCTATAATTTTGAGCAATATAAGTGCTATAATTTTGAGCAATATTTTTTCACCCTCTTGGCCGAGGTTTTCTCATGACTCATGTGATAAAAAATATTTTTTAATGATTTAAAGAGATTATTTTTTTTATTTAAAATAATAATATACTTACAAAGCTCAACCTAACCTAATATAATTTTTATTTTATAAATTACTTGAATAATAATAATTAAGCGTTGTCATTCCATAATCATTTGAAATAAAAATGGGCGTTATTTTAACACTAATAAATATCAGTAAAAATAACTATCTTATTCCTTCCTTAAAATCTTATCCTTGATTAAAAAAATCCCCCTTGAAAACTTAGTACTGGTTGTAAATCAAAAACTAAGATGAATGAAAAATCAACAAATATTAATCTTATGTATTTTACTAAAGAGTCTAAATAATTTAATTATATTTAGCAGATCAAAACAGAAGACAAGTATTAATTATTAACATTGAAATGGTCGAGTAGCAAATCTCCGCTCGTTGGCGACACAATCTTCCCACAGGATAACTAATTCATAATATAACCACAATCACTTGCAAGTATACTTGATCTGATTTACTAAAATTTAATATTGAAAAAACCTTGTGTTTCCGTCTTGGTTATCAACGAACAGATGACCTACAAAATGTTTAATCTAAATACGATATGCAGATTTGCGTAAAATAAAACGAATGCACTGGGGAAATAACCAAATCGATTTGGATAAATATGTACCTATATAATGTTTATTTTTATCGGAAAAAATATATTCATGTGGCTTGTTTTAACAGAAAATAAATTTAATAATTCCATGACTTGAGCAAAATATTGTTCAAGGTAAATAATAAGACGTTTCATAAAAATATCAATTATGGCAAATTTTCTATGGGCAAAATTAAACAGCCAATAGTGTTTTCTCCAATTAATAATATTGTTTTTTTCTTTAACCATCTACTTATAAATATTATTAATTTATCACGATAATTCACGAATATTATCAAAACATATTTATACCTAACAAATAATAATAAAGGGAAATTAATAATATTGTATTAATTATAGAACCTTTACACAAATGTGTCCAAAAGTTTAATTATGTAATTGTTTGAATTTTAAACTATCTTGTTTCTTTAAGCTTAGTTTCCTCAAATTGTAAGCTACGTAGCTCGTGAGCTGTTGGCTTATTTATATGCAGTTAATTGCTTTGTACTAAAGTGATTGCGAAAAAAATGTAACTCTAGAGTTATGTAGCTTTCTGCTATCAGTGATTTTAACAGATTCCACGGATCCTACACTTACTTCTGATCAGACCTAGTCCAAGTGGGTGTAATGAAGTGCTTTGACTTATTCGATTTCCCTTATAATATTGATTTATTATTTGATTATTGTATTATTTTATTTCAACTCTCTGATATTTACACAAAACATTATATGATATACATCTGCAATTATCATACATCAATTACTATATTCATGGGACAAACTATCAAGTTTATTGCAAATATCCAAAATAGTTATTTTATTATATTAATATTATTATATTATAAGATTGTTCTGTTAATATCAGAACATTCAAATTGAATAATTCATTTTACCGTTTAATAAAAATGTAATCCGAGCAGTGCTCTACGATTGTGAGCAATTGAAAACCTGTTTTTTCACCCTCTTTTTTGAGGTTTGCTTATGATGTAATCAGATTCAAGTGTAATTGTTCAAGTAGCAGACGCTTCTATACATATTGTTAGAATATGCAAATGTTTAGAAGCGAGGACAATCCAAGGATATATCGTATCTCTTGTGACTTGATTACTGGCAACCATAGTTTATTTGCTTCTTCCAAGCTTTAAACTGATTATTAATTTATGATAATCCTTAACTAAACGCCGAAGTAGAGGCCAGACCTTATTTTTCATAGCCGGTGGTTACGGATGTCTGAAAACTTTTACAACAACAAAAGTTTTTATTTCTTGTGTGCCGTTAATTTATTCATCGTGTTATATTGCCACAATATTGTATGAGTGTTAAATAAATAAGTTCTTCTTACTAACTTTTGGGAGAAGTTGTGCTAAAGAATTATGAGTATGAATAATTATGAAGGCTGGGTATTTACTTATTTTTATCCATTCAACAAAACATTTTTTTAAAAATTAAATATGGAGTAGTTTTAAAAATCTTTTATTAAATTTATAAATACCGGATTAAGGCATGTTTTTTTTTCAAAAAGTGAGCTACCTAACTCAAGAGTCAAACTTCGACAAGTACTACATTTTTATGCAATTACTATAATACAAACCATTTAATTACATTACATAATAATTAACCGATAACTCTCAAGTCAAGTAGCTCACTGTTAAAAGAAAAAAACCCTGAACTTTGTATTTAACTCCCGAGTTTGGAAAAATCAATTGATTGAACAAATGACTCTAGAGTTACGTAGCTTACTGTTTCCAGAAATCGGTCCTTAATATTTGATTATTATTATTGCCCATTGTATATGGATTTTTTTAAATAATTCATGTTATTCTTATGAAGTATGGAATAATTTAAAAAAATATATTATTTTTTTCGAATAAATATTACACTTGTTTTTTTTAATATATAAAAATTCCGCTACGAATATCTAAAATCCAAATAAACGTCGCTTCGTCAACAAAAATACAATGAAAATATCACGAATCTCAATGTCTTGAATGCAAGTTCGATCAAAATACGTACATCAATATTTAAAATAAAATTTTACTAACCTCACACATAATATATTATAACCACCAAATTATAGTTTTTATATTATAGACTGTCGAATATTTTTTGGTGATGAAAATGTAATAAACAAGTCAATTGACAGGTTCAAGATCACAGGTTCAATGTACTCTTATCGACAGACGTGCTAACTTGTATTCAATGTCACATTATCATATTTATCATCGGATAAGAGCGATATTAAAGAAATCATTTAATCGAGGTCACAGGTCATCTTCAACGACAAGATTAAATAAAATAATTATTAAAAAGATAGAAAGTATTTTAAATAATTCGTCATTGATGAATTATATAATAATTGTTACGCAATCAACTCACTATAATATTATAATTTGTTGTATTTTAAAACAGTGGCTTTTAATATTAATTTCCTGAATTTGAGGGCAAAAGAAATCTATCCGTATATTTTTTGAGCTTGCATGTATGTATTTGTTATGAAAAATTATAATAAGTTGGCTCGTGTAGAACTGATTATATGATTTAACCAATTTTACAGCCATTATTCAATTAGTGCGTGTAATTTGTATCCATTAAATGTGAAATTATCACGAATATCTTTCAGTATCAAACTGAAATTTCATTATGTATTCCCGGACTTCTATTATCATGTATTAAAGTTCGATGGCCCCGTACAAGGTCAGCTTGTCTACTCACCTCATCAAAGCAAACTGATAATAAATTACATCATTTGTGTGAAAATTGTGATATGTACAAAGCTTCTGAAAATACATTTGTAAATTTAAACCACGAAAAAGTTAATTATAGTGGTTTATATGTATAAAAACGAGAGAACATTCTCACATTGACGCGTTACGCCACGTTATTTTGCTAACATTCAAATTATTTTTTGAAAACATATGCCCGTTTTTTTATATATATATATTATTACATCATTTAATTGCCCATAGATATTTTAACATTATTTTGTAATATTTTTAATGGTTTGTTAAACATTTATATGAAACGGTCGCAATTTAGAGAGCACGCGTAGTATATCAACATTCTGAATTCTCACATTTCCCCTCAAATTTTATTGAAATTGTTAAAGTAACAACAAAATAATGTAGTTCAAATATATTCAATATTAATTTTTCTTTAAAAATAAATTGTCATATTGTAAAATGTTTTTAAAATTGGTTTCGTTATAAGCGAAAGAAATTAACGTAACGCTTCTTTGCGAGTTTTCTCGCTATTATTAATATCACCCAATATTTCCAGATTTTATCATGAATTAAGTGGAAAAACGACAAAAAAATTCATGTTTCTTATTATTAATTAATAGCGTATTTACAATAAATATATAATTTTAAGTTTCAACAATTTTTATCAAATGATTAATGTCCTTAAACTTATATAATATCCAATAATCTTCATTAATACAACATATCGATGGTTTGGTGCACACTTTTTTCAAACATATTTATAGCTTTTAGGTTTAATTTTGTTTTGTAAAATTATCTTAAAATCCTAAATAACCATCATAATGTAATTTCAAAAAATAAAATTAAAATTTTGTTCTGAAAACTGTATGGCGTTTGATGAATTCATTAACTATTTAGGTAATTTTTACGTATATTTTTTCCATTCAAATTCAATTAAACCCACACGCTTTTCCTTGTTGCTTTTTTTAAATATTTAAACAGTTAATTAAAAATGTAATTTGATGATAATTTTACACGTGTGGTGATGGATGTCAAGGTTGTATTAAATTTTATTGTGTTCATAGTGAAAACACATTACTGAAAAAAACCGCAAATTATAATGTTGTATAATTATTACTCGTGTCTTTCAATGACGTACATTTTAACAATCTCGGCGATCATGTGTAGTTAAATATAGATTCTGGTTATTTCTTTCGTATTGACTAATCGTATCAATGACGCAGGTTCCTTTCCGCAAATACATTCGCTAAGCATAACATATTATTTAATTGTTGGATAATCAAATAAAATATTTAATACGGCGTGCACATTTCGATTACCAATTCGAGGTTTTGTTAATAAAAAATAAACTTTCTTATTTCTTGCGTACGAGAAAGTCAACCTGAGATTATATTGAAATGATATTTTGCAATGTATTCAAGGCATTAAATTTTCTAGGTCATTACAGTATGAAAAAAATAAACGTATATACAACAATGTCAAGTAGAATCATTGTTTTTTTTAATATTTTTTAAATGCAAAAAAAAATCCAATATTATGTTGAAAAAATGTCATGTAGGCCTTCGCCTTATTTCTTTCTTTTTCTATTGAAATTAATTTAATTATTTTCGATTAAGAGGGGCGAAAATCTTACTATTTATTTATTTAATTAATTATTTGTCTGTATAAGAAAAAAATAAAAATAAAAAAACAATTATAAAAAGCAATTATTAAAAAAAACACATTCGATTGTTAAAGATACACCGCCCTGAATCAGTGTGGTATTATAAGAATAAGGCACAGCTACTCTGGGACTCTAAGAAAAAATGTTTAATATTTAATGAATTAATTTCTTCTAGTTTCTTATTTTCTTATTTTCACTTGAAATATTGAACTTGAAATAACTGATAATATTTTAGGGGGTTTTAAGGTATCGAAATTTTTTTTTATATAATATTTATAAAAAAAAGTTTTTTTTATTAATATGTATTAATTAAGTATAACAGACACAATACACACGTTAAAGAAACTACTGAGTACTTCACAGGAACAGCGGCTTCCAAGATGGTGGCCCAAACTCGATTCCAAAATTAATATTATCAATTATTTTATAATTTTTAATTAATATTTTTTTTCAATTATTCTTGCGATATAGCTTGAATTTTTTTTAGATCTAATTATAAAGTCGTTTTCAATATAAAAGTCTAATGAGAGTGTTTGTGTGCGTTGCGTATGCATATACACCAATACTACTAAGCTCTAATCTATTCGTACACGCACCACCTAGCACGATACATTCTATATTATACTTTTATTAATATTTACAATAAACAAGTATGAGCTCACTTTATGATGATAAAAGCTACCAGTATTTGTTTATCAATACACTCCTAAACATCCACAGCTAGACTAACGCCACTAAATACCCTATTTATACAACTTGTTTTGAAAATTGAAACTCAAATATTTTTATCGTAATTATGTAATGCCAGTACGATTATAAAAAAATATACTAAAGGGGTCCTAAGGATTTTTTCGTATAAAAAAAATATTTAATAATAATAAAATCATTTAGTATGACGTTTTATTAATATACTCTTATTAATATTTACAATAAACAAGTATGAGCTCACTTTATGATGTCATCGCATTGGTTCAAGTTCAAGGTCAAATTCAAATTCGAATTTGTTGTTGTTTACTTGCAATGTGCGTAGTGCATTTTGGTTGAAATTACCGCTGTACCGTACTTTGTTTACAAATTCTAATCAGGCGTTCAATCACCTAATAAGTAAATACGCAAGATTCACAAACTTACCATTAATGAAAGTGTGGTTGTGTTACATTTAATGTACCATTCCTTAAATTTAATTATTTCAAGTTCAATAAAAGATATGTTGTATATGAAACCATGTATGTGGGAATTATTTAAGAGTATTTGTGCGGGTCAATTTAGCCAATTGTTAGTTTAACGGTATAGTGTGATGATTAAGGGTAAAGTAGTGACCTATTTGTGAGTCGTAGGGTCTTGTGATAATATAACAGCACAGTTAGTACATTAACCCCGGAGTAACTAACGGCTTTTATATACACTAAACATAGATTGCGACACGAGCTATTTCCAGCACCGCTACTCTACACTCGCTTCCGCTTCACTATAACCATCATATTTTGATCATGCCTTCATTACAACACACCCTCTACTATTTTACAGCTACACTCTTCATCATCATCATCACAAGCACTCCAGTTCAGTGATGAACCAAGGCTTCCCGCACCAGCATCTTCCACTTAATGCTCCTCTAGTTATTAATACCTAAACTCCTAACTACCTTATAGAACTCGTCCGCCCATCTTAGCCTAGGTCTACCCTGCCTTCTCTTACCCAAAGGCTTGCTGGATAGTATTTCCGATACTATCCCTCCTGCTCTTTCCACATGTTCCACACATTCCAGTTACACTTTTAGTATGTACGTATATACATTTCATGGGACTATTCACTAAAAACCTGAGAACTTACTCCAGAACACGCGTTAAACTCACTCCATACATTATATTCCTAACCGGTGGACGTTTTTTTTATTATTATTAAGAGAAAACAGTCGTCGGTGGAATACCAGAGAACCTAAATCTCTGATGGAGCTTTTTAGAGAGGGTTTTTTAGATACAACAACGTGTCTGTCGGTGATCTTAATATTACTAGTTACACAGGTCAACGACTTAATAATCAGTATTTACCTTACAATACAGGAAATCAGAGTAATCCTGGATCAAGAAGATCGATCGAGATTTTATTAATATTATTCCCGATCGTAATAACCGATCAAATCAATTTAAAAAATCTTGACTTGAGCGGGATTTGAACCCATGACCACAGTATTTGTAGCCACGCTTCTTATCCCCTGAGCTATTACGCTGGTTTTTTTTACATTCACCGCAAGATTTAGTTGCGATTTTTAATTTAATTTGATATAAAACAAATTCATAATGTAGCCAGATAGTTTATTATTAAGTCTTCATATGTTTGATTTCTGTGCAGAAATATTTTTAATAGTATCTTTAATTTTGCAGTAAGTATTTTATCCAAGAAAAAGTGTGGTTCATTCAAACACAACTGCTTGAGACTTATAAAGGTGCGAAAAAAGCCTAATAGATTAGACACTTATTCAGTGTAGTCTAATCGCAGTTAGGCGTTAAAGTCCGTTCTTATTCAGGGACCCTTTCAATTAACTAATTTTGTTTATCATCAATATTTTGCTGGTAAAGTCTTGACTCGAGAGTTAATGGTTTATTTTAGTTTAATCGATTGGTGTAGCTACGTAACTCTCGAGTTACATTGCTGACTTCTTAAGCAAACTGACCCTTAGTATGTAATTTTTCTTCTTTAAACTCCCTTCAGACTTTTCTAGTGAAATATCGTAGAAAACTTTTCCATTCATTATTAAATAAAAATGCTTGTAGCATTACTTATATATTTTTTTATAATTATATTCTTTTGTACTTCGATATACGACAAATACTTACCATAAAAATATGCTTATGTAATATTTGTTTATTTGGGAGATTTTCTCCGCTTTGTATTTGAAAGAATATAATTTGTGATAATAGGAAATAAAGGTTGATGGGATGTTTTAAGTTCGCAAGAAAAATGCAACAGTTTATAATTTTCTCACCAGACATTTTTTATTCTGACGATTTCTCATATTTTGTCATCATCATCGCATAACAATTATAACTGAGAACTGACCCAAGCTTACAAATTACTAAAAACATACACACTTGGCAATCAATCATCTTTGATACACATTTTCGACAGATTGATTATTACATTACTTTTTTTTTACATAACCATATCTCATTCATGACTATTGATATGTCACCGAACAATACAATAATACAAATGCTGCGTTAATACAGATTGTGGAAAATAAGAGATGGAAACAAGATATATGATATATATATATGTAATATTAAAACAATTTACTGAGAGTACACAATATGAATCACTACAAACTTATCAATAAATACAAGTTTCTCATTTCAAGCTTCGGCAATGTTGAATTCAACGAACAAAAGACTATTTGAATAATTTGTGAAAGCTTGCTTCATCAATATCATGTCTTCACTAAAATGTTACAATAACCCTCGGGGGCCGGAGACAATTACATAATTATAATTAATCATTATTGGTTTAATTTTTGGCAATTGTGTCCCGCGACACCCCGACGAGGCTTTGCGAAAATTTCCATATCTATTTATTTATCCTTTAAATATTGTTTATAAGCTAATACCTTTATACACAGATTCGTAAAGCATACAAAATGGAATATAATAATCAATCATATACTGGAAATAAATTTTCGACTCGACACAAAACAATATTTAATGTATTCGCTAATTATTTAAAAAGAAAAACATGTGTTCAAGTGTTAGTCACACACAATGTGCCGCAAATGAATTGTTTTGAATTGAGAAATTTAATTTAAAATATCCACTAAAGTACGAATAATAGCGACAAAGATCAAAAGAAATGCCGGTTGGTTTGTTGGCCCTTGACTTGTGGCCTCACAATCTTACAATCTCACATTCATCCGTCTCCACACAATTTCCACCATTCGTCATTATTTAATCATCCTATTTACACAATTGTTTGTTTGTTTTATTTTTCATTTATTATAATATTTTAAAATAGTTTTCGGGTTTTGATTGCACGTCTAAAGGTCATAATTGTTAACCGTATCTATTTACAATTCGTCGGTCAGCAGAACCGACTCAATAATTCACTAATCGCGATCAGTTGTCGTAGTAAAAACATAACACTTTCATAGAAAAAAAGGCAAATAATTATAATAAAATTAGTCTCCGATTCTTAAATAAATACGAAATTTAAAAATTAATTACTTAATAATTGTAATAATATAATAATAATCGATATGAATAATAATTATTATAATAGTGTAAATAGAAAACGTTCATGATCCGGGCTTAGCGAAGGAAATCGAAGAGTGCTCTAACGTGGCGACTCTTTAACTAACAAAATACACAATACAAATATTGTACAGTTAAATCAATTGTAAACATAATCCGCAAATTAATAGTATACAATCGTCAATGATGATCATGAAACATAATAAAAACGATGAGGATGAAATTATATTAACAGCACGGTATTTCGTTCAATAATAATAATAAAAAAAAACATCCTTTGTCTCTTCTTAACTCACACGCATATAATGTCTTCGCGATATAAAATCGTTCTATGCACATTCCTTAACTTAGGAAGGTAGTGAAATTATAATAAAAATGAAAAAAATGTATCACAAATATATTAAATTCAGTTAAAATCCTATAGTTAACACGAGGATAGTTTATTAGGATGGCGTCACGTCACCTCACTCGGTGTGCGACTGGTGGTCTTCTTCTTCTTCTATAACTTATTGGTGGGGAGAGACTACGCTTCCAACAGCAAATTGCGAGGGTGGTATGGCGAGGCGCGAGGTGCTGGCGGTGGTGAGGGTGACTTTTTGGACAAGTTCAAAGGCTGAGGGGTGTCCGCAATGTCAACTTGGATCTCTAACCGAGGCACCACGGGGGATGCAACCACTAACGCGGGAGACACAGAGGGGGCGGCGGGAGACACTGACGGTGATGGCGCTTGGGGCCACCGCGGTGCCGTTCTGTAAACTCCGTTGTCTCCTCTGACTCCATTCTCACCTCGCATTATGTAATTTTGGATGATATCGGAGCGCTTCATCTGCTCGGGGGTCATTCTGGGACCTTCCATTAAGGATCGCGCTAATACGGAATGCGTGCTTGACAAGGAAGGAGTCGGCCGGGACAGGTGCATTTGTAATTGAGAAGGTCGAGAACCGACAGCTTCAGCCTCGGCAGATTCCCGTTGTCTCATGGCGCGGAACTTTTTATGAGGTTTGTAGGCTTCGTCCATCAGAGAAGTGGTGTCGTAAAGAGGAGGAGCTTGTAACACTCTCTTTAACACTGGCATGTCTTCGGCAGATCTCGCTCTCTCATCGGGCCTCTCCTCTAATGACGATCTCGGGCTTGAGCAACCCGACGATGTTCCGGGACGCTTTTCATGTTTTTCATTACCGGATTCGATTCCTGAATCGGTAGGTGAATCGAGTTTTCGGTAACGAAGATGCGGGTGGGCATGGGCATGAGAATGGGTTACTCTGCCTACAGGTGTGACTGATAAACCTGGGCGACCCGAGATCAACTCGTCTTCTCCTGATGAAGCGGAACCGCGAGAACCACCAGAGTCAGCGCGGGGGCGTACAGGACAGCGAGCACCGGCCAATGTGGCCGCTAATAAGGGAGCTCCAGAGTAATGATCGGCATCACCCGAGCAGGCTGATTCAGTGCTGGATACTGAACCGAGAGGACTTTTGACAGCCTCGTCCATGGTAGCGTCAGAGCTGGAAGACCAAGAAGAAGCACCAGCCGGACTCTTACTGCTTTCATCCTCGGCAGACCACATTTGCTGTCGGAGAAGTTCTTTATGTTCTGTCCGGAACACTACAAGCTTTTCTGTATGGAGTGTGCTTAATGTTCGGAGATCAGGCAAAGTCTTCATAAGTTCTCTGAGGAAGTCGGGTTGAGTCGGTCTGTTCTGACTGATTATTGACTGTAGGCATGCTTTGAGTTTACCGTGCATACGTTCAACAAGTTCAATATTACGAAGGCCCGGCCTGTCTGGGGTAATAAGCACAATCGCGCAGAAAAGACCAATCTCGGCATCAGTTAAGCACATTGAGTTTATTCTCTCGGCAAACTTAAACGTTGAATCGACGAGGAATCTGGCGTTGGCGCCGTTTTGGATAGAGTCTCTTTTCATAACTTGACCGTTTAAGCAGATTATGCTGTCGATGGGAGCGTCGAACATGCATATCAGTCTCACGAACAGGGCGTCAAATAAACCACTTTTAAGGAGAGTAAACTTGTCGTCCTGGGTCAGCAGCTGGAATCCGGGAATGAGACCTGCGAAGTCGATCACTCCTCTGATGACATGTGCGAAGCGTTGGGAGAACTCTTTTTCAGATTGTAGTTCCGGTGCTGGATTTAAGGGACACGCCTGTAACAAAAAGAAAAAGAATATTAATAATCGTGCTGTAAAATATTACGGAAGATATTTATAATGATAAATCAGCGGCATGAAGGTTGTGTGTCTGTAGTGAACGATAACTGTTCATACAGGAAGAGGAACTCAACTTAAGGTTATTATAACATCGAGTCGGTGTTAGCGACCTTTATAATATGCATTATAACGGCCTTTGCCGTCGCACTTTCAATGAAAATGCCGCATTTGCAAATTATCTATAACAAATCTTGGAATATATGGTGGTTTTTAAGGAAGGGTGACACACATCGGTGCAGAACCTTTCCCGAAGTGAAAGCAACGCGATGCGTTCCCAAGGCCGAGATAAATAATGAGCAGAAGCATCACGGCAAGAAAGAAAGTTCTCCTCGTCAAGATGATAAATAGTATTGTGGCAGTGGCCGACCTTGCCTCGGGACATCCGCCTCCTTCTGTATCTCGTCATGCCACAAGACTTTCACCATTAAATACAGACAATAATAAATATGATGCTTACCAGAGTAGGCATCGAGTAGGAAGGGCATTCTCTCGCTCTCGCGCGCATCGAAGCGACACGATCGCGGGTGAATTCGCAGGTTTCCATGTGGGCCCTGACCACCCTAGCCAACAGTCTGGGTTCATCGTCCAGCTCTTGAGCGGCGGCCCTTTCCTGAGATCTGCTGCTGCTGGATTGTTGCATGGCGGCCAAAATGCGCGCCTTTTCTCTCTTTGGTACGCGACCGAATCGGACAGCTGCGAACAAACAAAACAAACATCATTAGTTACACAATCTTATGGGGGATGAAGGTTAATAATAAAATAGACAGATGCACGCGCCGAGTGCATCGACCCCGTCTCCCCTATTTGCCTTGAGGATAAAAAAAATGAAGCTTTGATCATTGACGGTTGCAGTTTCCTCAGGGAAGGAAAGCAGCGACCTCGGGTGCACCAGGTGGCGAGCGCGTGCCCTGCACCTGGCGACCATCTGCCAGGGGGATGAACATTATAATATATATATATACTATCGGGGGAGACTAAGCAGACGAGGTCATAGCCCTTACAAAGCACAACCGTTATGAATATAAGGATAGAAAGTGGACGACAAGAGAGTGTCGATTTCGTTTGACTTGAGCGGACCAAAAGTGTGCTACGACTTTCTCGCGCTCACATTGTAGGTCAGCCGACATTTGACTGCCTGCATGACCCTTAATATTAGTGTGACGATATATTAAGACACCTACGTGCATTGTGATATTTGACGACTCCGTTGAGGATACCCTTGAGTATCGGTAACTCTTCACCCATTTCCAAAATCATTAAAACTTTTTGCACTATCACAGGTAAAAGCAGTATATTCAATGACACGTCCTATCAACCGACATTACACACACTGTTAATCCGATTGGTTGTTTGGCACTGTTAATCCTGTGTTTAGTGGAGTATCACTCGCGGTATTCGTAACGGTACTGCGGTGTCAGTGGTGAATGACGAGAAGCGTGCTCACTGTACGGAGCGCGGCGAGCGATTGAGAGTGGAGCTGGTGTTGTGTGAGAGTTGCGAGTTGCGAGTTGCGAGTATAATAGTGGAGTGGACAGGAGTGGGGGGGGTTGTGCCCTTGAACTTGGCTGAGCTGTACTGACGCGACCCCGCCACACCACTACTACCGTACTACACATTATTATTATCATTCACACACACATACACGCGCACCCCCACCACACCACATTTAATATTATATATCACACCGCTAAAATACATACACTAATCATTTATGTGAACGTCTTACTCTATGTAAAATTAGAAAAATCGATAATGTGAACGCTGACTCATTTCACCTATACGCCAGCGACATCTGTTGATCAATATATCAACTTTATATCAAATATATATATATATATTTTTTAAGTCGTCTAATATTTTACAACCAAGATATTTTGATGTCCTTGGCAAATGTAATTATGTAAACATACGTAAAGGTAATTTAAGGCTCTTTTTTAAATAATTACGCTCTGTATGTAATGTACATATATCATTTTGTTACTAATCACGCATTATTATGGCGTTTATACAATATTAAGTGTGTATAAAAATAAAAATTTAATAATTCTCTCCCGATTCTGCATTTATATTATTTCATTAATTCTGTATAGTTTTTTTTTAATTATATATATATATATATTTTTTTATTAATTAATCCAAGGGAAGAAGCGAGTTATTTTGTAAACCCTTGCCACCATGTGTAGGTAATGTAGATATTATATTTCACATTTTCTTATGCAATTTATAAAAGTACATTATTTTTTTATGAATTGTATGATTGATATTAAATAGTATTATTTTATTTAAGTCGACCCGTTAGCGAAGGTCATTGACCGTTAGTTCGGTGACTTGACGCCAGGCGCCTCTCATCTTTTACGCATTCAAGGTTCGCGCCTTGGCTAAATTAATTTAAAGATAGATGTTGTTGTGTTTAAATAATCTAAATATGTTGACAGGGGAAATTGAAATGATTTAGTGTAATGTGTATGTGTATGGAGAGAGTGTGGTCGGGTGTTATAAGTGCGGAGAGAAAGGCAGCGAGTCCACTTTCGCCGAGGCTCAGGTTCATCGTCCGCCGAGTCGTCACTTTCGCTACTTTCTTCCACCGCAAACCGCCGACTCTCCACTCTTTCGCAACCGACACTTTTCTCCGACGTTTGTTACGTGCCGCAAAAAAAAGTCATCATCAACAACAACATCATCACGTAACTTAGAAAGTTTAATAATATACGGATGGGTTCGGTGAACCTAACCACGCAACGGGGTCGACTCGCAAGGACACGTTGCGCAAATCTTGCTCAATGTATTTCAGGTATGAGTAAAGATTGATTTAATAAATTGTGTGGTTAGAGTGAAACATATACAGCTAAAATAACCTCCATTCGTTGTAATATCATAACAAATTTACGCGAGGACAAAATAGCTACGAAAAGTAGGTCGGTTCGGGGCCGACGGGCGCGCGGCTTACCACGCGATGTTCGCCCATAACGCCACGACAGTAAGGAACATAATCGCTCAGCAATAATACTCATGGCGAACACAGAGTGAACGACCCGCCGTGGCCTGTTTGGATGTCACTCACATTGCGAGCAACAGGGACAAGCGTATACAGATAATACAACCGTCTCACTTGCACTCTTGCCTTGCATAACCATTATATATATATATATCATATATAACAATTAGCTCATTTTAACAATAATTTCATTAAATTGGAAATTATAGCAAGTTTGGCATTCGGGTCAGGCATACAACCTGAAGGATTTTATAGTGTATTGTTGGTGAGAGAAATTATGTTGCGCAACGTGAGATTGTCTCGTAACGACGCCAGAAGAAAGTTGTGAAAGTGAACAGAGCGAGTGTGTATGGAGTCTGTCGCAAGAGAGTCTGTGGAAGAGGGTAACGAAGAAGGCAACAACCATCGACATTGAGCAATTGGAGAAACAGAGCCGCGGCTAGTAAAAGTAAAGTGCGAGGAGGCCGAGTGAGGACACTGTGCCAGTTACTGGGTTCATTGCTTTTACAGCTGTGGCCCTGTGTTCGACACACGCGCATTAGGCAAATTACACTTTTAAAACAATCAGGATAAAGAGTCGGAATAGATGGGCGCACGGCTCAAGCGGATGACCTCAACATGGTTTCTATTTCGAACACTATTCCCCTCACACACCGCTGCGTCTCTGTATTATATATACTTTAATAAGTGTAGGGGATGAATAATGACCGAGATTCTAAAAATAGCCAGCGTTAAGTCAATGGATGCACGTAGGGCTGATACTAGAGGGTCGCTGGGTCACGTCATTGAGTTCGACGACCCTGAGTATTCCAGGCGCATGCTCCTCAACCTGGATCCTGTGGCCTCCCTTCATCGGTCACCTGATTACTAATCGACCCCCCATTAACCTGTAAATTAAGATATAATAATAATGATTGACACTCACCATCTCTGCTCATCCCTACGGCGATACATTTCTTCAGGCGGCAATACTGACATCGGTTGCGGTTGATGCGGAGGATCGAGCACTGCTGGTTCTTAGTGCAAGGTCTGTACTGGATCTTCTGCTGGATGGAGCGTCTGAAGAAACCCTGCGAATTATCATCACAATCAGCAACTTCGTCCTCCGAATCGGAACGGGGCGCGCAACGACAGAAGGCTTCGCTTCCAGAGTCGCTGTCGCAACCGGAGTCCCCCGAAGAGGCGCCTGACTCCGAAGAGTTTCCCTCGAACAGGGGCTTGGACTCTAACATTTGAACTAGAACACTGTGGGTCTTTTTGAGCAAGTCTGATTTCCTAGTGAGCATATCGCCTTGCGGGGCGGACTCTTCGCTATTGTATACGCAGCCCATCGCGACTAATTGACTAAACAATCCTATAAGGACCGTCCACTAAATAACATCACAGCCGCAAATTGCGAATATGGGGTCCGCCTTCCTGAGATGGCTTCTATCACATCACAAATATCCGAACATCGAATTGAAACAATCGGTGGCTAAGCTGACTAGCCAGATCGACGAACACTGTCACAGGCGTCAAACTGATAATTGTAATTGTAGCGACTCTTAGACGAGCGCACAGCACGACAGACAAACGTGTACTGCGAGTTCATAGCTCCCGCGGCCGTGTGATGTTGGCGGTGGGGGCGGCGAGCGGCGCTAGGGGGGCGGCGGGGGGGGCACCAGTCCCCGTGGCCTACTTTTAGTACGGTGAACTCTTCAGCCATACCGACCAAAAGTGAGAGTGTCATACACATACACATTGGCATGCTCGCTCACTCCCATTACACATCATACTAATATTATATATTGTGCGAATCATCATCTCAAGACTAAGGCATCGAGGATTAAAAAGATATTTTATAATAAATATTGGCAAGTTGGACTATCAGATATACAGAGGAGAGCGAACGGCTCGCTTGACGAAGGTAAACGTGGTTCGTTGAACTCGGAGTAGTCGGCCTTACGCGACACACTTTTCAGTACTATTTCAGCGAGCACACCAAACAATGACGCAAGCATTCCAAATTATATATCAGCCGCTCAAAATAAAAAAAAAACAAATTTAACAATCATCGTTGTTTATTAATAATATTTTGTATTTAATGTTGTGCTCTCGTCAGGTCGGTGAACTGAGAGGGCTGGCCAAAAGCGGGTCGCCAACCCACATCCAGTACATCAAACCCTCGTTCCAGTCGCTGGTTGCCTGTGATGCCCGGCCTGGCTAGCTCATTTTACATAATCATCGCCGGATAATAATAATACGACAGATACGAGGATATCACACGTCGCGACCTCGATTAGCCCGGACGTCAGCCACTTCGATATCTCGCAATATATATATATATATGTTACGAATATATTTACGAGGATGCAAAGCGTAGACCGAGACTAGACCATATTCTCTAAGGGGGGAGAGGGATATTGCTCAATGTGTTGGGAAAGCGAGCAGTGTTTTCCATGGGCGGCATTAGGTTCGATGACCGGAGCGGACCGACTTCAATTGGATCGGCACTACTATTACATTCGGGTGCATAGATATAAACATAAGATATCGCATGAGTGGCTAAATGTGTGGTTAGTTCAAGTAGCCAAAAACATGAGTTACCTGGCAAACATTATACTGTAAACATCTCTCTTTATATCTTCAGTTATATTTCACAGTAAAATGGGTAAATGCATTGTCACTACATGTCATATGGACTCTTCTTTAAGATTATTGTGTTTTAATCTCCATAATATTGTCACAACCACTCTCAGTGGTCAATAGAAATGTATTGAGTGAGAGAAACACACTTATGTCTTTATGCGATATCTTATGTATATATATATATATATGATCTAGGCTCAGTTTTTACCACTGAGTGCTTCTTTAAGATGTTTAAAATATTATAAGGTATTGTCACAACCACTCTCAGTAGTCATTAGAAATGTGTTGAGTGAGGGAGACACACTTATGCCTTTATCGAATAGAAGAGAAGAGTGCAACAATACACGGTCTTAGACGACTTCATTACATGCAATGCGATATCTAATGTGTATATCTATGTTCGGGTGTGTTTCACGACACACCGTTATGATTAACCTTCTCAGTCCCAATCTCTGAAACGCGATGTCGCAATTTAAAGGCTGTACAGCAGTTGTGCACCGCGACGGAGCGCTAATGAAAGCCGGCCAAGGTAAACCGACTGTCGCTGGCGTACGAAGCTTGCTCAATGTTTTAAACTATCACTGGATGATATGAAACCAGCCGTATTCGTTACTTGGACATCTCGACCTTTGAAAGGAGGCTGGTGTGGCAGCATTATAACAAAAGTAACGGATCAGTGTCTCCTAGAGACAATGGCCTGAGTCCGGCCAACGGCAACGGTACTCCGTATCGATCCAAGGAAGTGAGGCATCGTGTCCTGACCACGGCCCCGATGCACACTCTAACATATATATATATATATACATGCACATGACAGTATGCAAAAGCGGTGAACATGACGGTTCAATGACCCACCGGTCGTCGAACCTGGATTGCGCGCGTGCGTATGACGTCACTCCCGGAGTCCTACCTCAACAATGGGGATTCACGCCTGCGCTCCCTCTCATCCCCTATACTCCCGTACTAGATGCATTACACATTACACACGACCACGCCGTAGTAAAATATTAATTGATAGACAAAACAAAAACAACAATATTTGCTACCATCGACAACAAGATCAACGTACCGTAAACATAAACAAACGCGACTATATACAACATTCTTTTCATAGATATAAACATTAGATGAGTGGCTAAATGCACGGTGAGTTCAAGTAGAACAAGTGGCCAAAAACATCTCTCTTCATATCTTCAGTTATATTTCACAGTAAAATAGGTAAATGCATTGTTACTACATGTCATATGGACTCAAATAGATCTAGGCTCAGTTTTCACCGCTGAATACTTCTTTAAGATGTTTAAAAGATTATTGCGTTTTAATCGCCAAAATATTGTCACAACCACTCTCATGTGTTGAGTGAGGGAGACACACTTATGTCTTTATTGAATAGGAGAGAAGAGTACAACAATACACGGACTACATAACTTATTCATATCTTATGTTTATATCTATGATCTGGGCTCAGTTTTTACCGCTGAGTACTTCTTTAAGATGTTTAAAATATTGTCACAATCACTCTCAGTGGTCACTAGAAATGTATTGAGTGAGGGAGATACACTTATGCCTTTAAGAGTGCAAAAATACACGAATTATTTATATGCAATGCTATATTTATGATTCTTTTCCAATATTGAGGATGTTATAGTTACATGTGATAAATGTAGCATAATATTACGTCACGTTCATAGAGAACGACGCTTCAGTTTTCCATGGTTTTTCTCTCACGGTATGGCTTTTCTCCGTGGCTCGATACTTTCATATGTTGCGCAATAGCACAGTCGTCAGCAATGAGGTGTATTGAAGTGGAATGGTATAGAAGTCAGGTATGCGAGTGACTGCGGTCGCGGGTTCAGTGTACTCTGGTAAACAGTTCGCCTAGTTGCCCTCGATACCGTATTCTAGAGCCTTCGCCTCACCGACACACATTGCAACCTCCCTACAACTACATCATATTATCTTCCATTGCTTATTAAGCTATATACACATTCTCTTAGTCGGGATCATATATGTATTCATCATCATCATAAGCACTTTCAGTGATGAACCAAGGCTTCCCGCACCAGCATCTTCCACTTAATGCTCCTCTAGTTATTAATACCTAAACTCCTAACTACCTTATAGAACTCGTCCGCCCACCTTAGCCTAGGTCTACCCTGCCTTCTCTTACCCACAGGCTTGCTGGATAGTATTTCCGATACTATCCTCCTGCTCTTTCCACGTGTCCGGCCCAACCTAATGTTAAAGCCCTAATGAACTGCACTACGTTCACGCTCTTATATAATGAGTAAATCTCATCGTTCCGTCTAATTCTAAATAGTCCCGGTGCCTCCTGAACAGGACCCAAGATCCTCCTAAGAATCTTCCGCTCGAACCTAAGTAGCCTATCCTCCTCAGTCTTGGTAATAACCCATGTTTCTGCACCGCAGGTTAGTACTGGCCTAATTATCACTTTGTATATGTATTATTTTAATTAAAAATTGCGATAGCGTGAAAGCACCATGACATAATCGACTTTTGCCTGCGTTGAGGAAAAGTATGGTGATGTCACGCGAGCAGCCCTGTTCTTCCGCGACGGCAAACGTGAGAAAGCAAGCTCCAGCAGCTCGATGTGCAAGTGGATAGGTAGGTTTTTCACTAAACACGGAAGAGTACTGAGTATTACTGCAAATCCTCCGTTACCGTAACATCGAATTTCTTTTCTGGTCTAGTGGCCGACGTCGTGACCTCTCCTTGTTTGACTTGACCGCTGCAATTATGTTATAAGCACAACAACAGATCATATCTTTACAGTACCTTCGCCTGCCATTATAGAGGATCGTGTTGAGTAAAATTGCACTGGCCGCTTTCTGCAAAACAACCAACCACCTATGTACGTGATTACCCCGAGCAGTGCTCTATTTTACTATGATTGTGTATAGCATGCCGAGCTCCGCTTATCGGTCATAAGTCATTTGTATTGATTTTTTGTACAAAGCCGTAATTTGGGCTGAGAGATTGAAATCTCGTATGAATAAAGCATATAATGAGGTGCAGGGTGTAGGATACTCCAGGGTCCGCTGACCTCCCGAGCTATTTCGCACTGGGTCAATGAACTGAGTAAGCCTTCCCATACATCCAACCCAACTCGAGTGAACTAAGTATAAGTATGAGTATGGTGTGTACTGATATGCAGTTACGTGTCGTCACCGCCCGCTTTCCTGGTAATAACAACCGACTGAATAACTCATTCAAGGCTCTACTTAAAAACATATCATATATATAATTGTCTAAGGTGTGTGTATGTTATATGTATGTGTGAATCCCTCAACAGCCTCAGAGTATATATATATATATATATATATATATATAAAAGAGTCCTTAATGTATCAAGGTACTAGCATTAAAATTCTGTGTGCTCTTAAGTCTTTATGGAACTGAGCCACATATTCAAAATTGATTAGAATATTTGGTAGTGAGACAGGATTTATGTTTGTTTATTATTTGAAGATAAGAGTCCTTAATGTGTATGAAATGAGGTACTGGTTCATAGCAAATTCGTTTGACGTCCGTATGCTTACTATATGTATGAAACGTCAAAATATGTTGCTTTAATTAAATGGGACTATATATTTCTTTCAGGAGGGATACTATCCAGCAAGCCTGTGTGGGTAAGAGAAGGCAGGGTAAACCTAGGCTAAGGTGGGCGGACGAGTTCTATAAGGTAGTTAGGAGTTTAGGAAATTAATAACTGGAGGAGCATTAAGTGGAAGATGCTGGTGCGGGAAGCCTTGGTTCATCACTGAACTGGAGTGCTTATGATGATGATGATATATTTCTTTATTCACAAATGATATTTGAAAAAATGAATGCTTTATCTTGTGGGGGATATCCAGTTCAAGACCAAATGAGAAGGATAGTTTAAAGAGCGGAACTGAGTGAGTGAGTGCTTGTTTATTTGGGTCGACGACCGCACGAAAATGACAAAGACGTTAGATTTTTCCAACGTGACCTGCCAACGTCACAACACCTCGGAACCGTACGATGGCCTCACCTCGGATACTACTCTTGTTACACTAATGCCTACTGTTATGCTACATATTGGGTTTTTTACCATTGCAGGCAGACGGCGCCGAATAAATTCGACACCGATCACAAAACTGGCACACGCCAGACGATTCTGGAAGAGTAACCGCGGCCACAACCCGTCACTAATTAAAACAAATACCGATTCGATAAGAGAGTAATGCGTGCGGGTGGTAAATGAATAGCTATTATAGCATGAAACAATGCAGAAGAATGCGCCGGTTATGTAATAAGTGCACACCGTGTGTTGGAAACTAGCCACAGAGCAATTTCCCCCCTTGGCCGGGTTCGAAGACCGGGTGTGACCTTCCAGCCGAAGAGGTCTCTGACCGGGGTGGCGAGGGTTGATTCAACCCCCGTCGAGGAAACTGGGTCACAGGGTACTGGCTTAGCTTGTTGAACTCTCCACCCCGCGTCACGATCACCTGATAAGGATCGCATACTTCGTGACTATTCCTCGGGCAGGTGTTGCTACTGCAAACTCACGAATATCCACTCGATGATGCATAAGCGTGAGACTAGCGTTACAAATATAAGGGTTGCACAAGATAGGTTACGCCTAGATTCTATTATTTCATAATCACCGAGCCGATTGAACATTCAATTATCATTATCTAGAAGTGTGTGTGTGTGCATAAGCTTCGGGTTCAACAACCGTACGAAATAAATAATAAAGACTGTCTTTGTCGATGTGAAACGAGCGGGTCAGGCTCGTACAGATGTGATTCACTAGGAAGTGTTTACCTCTAAAACGGTACACATTGTACTACACCTTTGTATAAAATGAGAATATTTCACATAATATAATAGAGTAGACAGTTCAACTTGGGTTTTATTCGATCTGTCTCCAGAACTTCTGTATAGTTATATTTATATTTAGTTCTAGCATATTGGTGCATCCCTTTCAGGAGATGATGACTGAGAGGGTTGCTGCATTTTTATGGTAGCATTACACAAACCATAATTTTTTTTAATAATTATGATTGGCCACATTCATGGCTGTGCAAAAATTCTAGAAAAAAAACAGAGATAAGAGGGCATAGATATAAACATTAGATATCGCATTGCATATAAATAATTCGTGTCAATTTCGTGTAAACCCGTATTGTTGCACTCTTTACTCCAATTCGATAAAGGTATAAGTGTGTCTCCCTCACTCAACACATTTCTAGTGGCCCCTGAGAGTGGTTGTACCAATATTTTAAACATCTCAAAGTAGTAGTCTTTGGTAAAAACTTCACCTTGATGTATTTGAGTGTATGTTTGAGTCCATATGACATGTAGTAACAATGCATTTACCCATTTTACTCTGAAACATAACTGAAGATATGAAGAGAGATGTTTACAGTATAATGTTTGCCAGGTAACTCATGTTTTTGGCCACTTGAACTAAACACGCATTTAGCCACTCATGCGATATCTTATGTTTATATCTATAATATTCCGGCACAACTGTGGTCCTCCCCCCTCAAAGAGCTTAACCGGCGATGCATGATACAACAAAAAATAGGATTATGACTAAATAAGAACAAAGTGTGTTATATATTCGCACGTGCGCGATGCGTTCTGTATTGATCGTGGAATTTACTATGGCGCGTTGAATACAACGGACGAGAAGTTCAACGACCCGATGCGGACCGCTGACCTACCGATCGACACTACTGGTCAGCAATCATCACTCCGGATATATCTTTACTAACATACACATAAATCACTAGATTATCAATAAGGCGACATCTTAATATCGGCGACAACGCTCGGGTCGAAAACGTGACCGTGTGTTTGTAACCGTTACGATTTGTATTAAAATGCGAAGGCTTTACGCGTCGGCTTTTCGACAAAGTGCCATATTGTTTTTCTACGCGAATAAAACGTGCCAGTTGCGCAATCGGAAACAAAGAGCACGCCACACTTTCCAATCGCTATTCCATTTTTATGATAATCAAAGCACCCACCGCAGATGATGCATATGCATTTCCTTTCGGTTTCTGTATGCGGTGTTACGTCAGGTGGTCCTTTGCTCCCGTCAAACATTGCAACAAAATGGGATTTTCACCTGGTTGGGGGGGAGGGACTCTGTCCAGGTGTAATGGAACAACGACCTCACGTAATCGGTTGGGATTGGGAAATTGAAACTGCGCCGCGTCTCTCTCTGTTTATTTCAATAGCCGTGTCTTCCATTAATATTTATCGAATCTCGGCGAACCTCATTTAGGCCAACTCGTACTTTGAATATGTGCAAATCGAGTGATTTATATAAGACGAAACCACACAGAGCTTTCGTCACTACACATCAATTTGTCTTATTGAATCAGCCTAGGTCAATTTTTTCCTCTTCAACGTTTTAATTGTGAAGCGTCTCTTTCTTTTCATCCCGGCGAGGGTTGAATGAGACTTAAAAAGCTCGTAGTAGTAGTAATAGTAATAGTAGCCCGGCGTAGTAGATCGATATACGTACACGTAGACCAGTCACTCTCGTGAATGAATTACACCTACTCTATTTTTTCTTATATTTATAGAGTTTTTTTTTAATATCTCCAAAATCCAATAATTCAGTAAAGGCTGAACATTTTTTCTGTAATGAATGTGAAATCAGAGTAAACCTGCATCAAGACGATTTATCGGGATTTTATTAATATTGTTACCGATCTTACGCTATTACGATATTACGCTGGATATATTGTTAAATAAATAACAAAATAATATGCATTTTTGAGTGTATGAATGAATACCAATTCATAGCCGTATTCAATAACATGCATAAATGATAGCATTTCAGCTGTCAGACGTCATGGCGGGAAATCTGTCAGCTGAAAATTTTAATTTTGATAGGTACTAGCTAACATTTATGCATGTTATTGAATACGGCTATCAGTCTCTGATTAGTAAATGTATAGAGAGCGTTAACAGCTTAAGTCAGGTCAAAAAAAAATTGTACCTTCTAAAAAATCACCCTCAAGGGCCATTTATATATATATATATATATATATATATATATATATATATATATATATATATATATATATATATATATATATCTCATCATCTTCCACTTAATGCTCCTCTAGTTATTAATACCTAAACTCCTAACTACCTTATAGAACTCGTCCGCCCACCTTAGCCTAGGTCTACCCTGCCTTCTCTTACCCACAGGCTTGCTGGATAGTATTTCCGATACTATCCCTCCTGCTCTTTAACCCAACCTAATGTTAAAGCCCTAATAAACTGCACTACGTTCACGCTCTTATATAATGAGTCTCATCGTTCCGTCTAATTCTAAATAGTCCCGGTGCCTCCTGAACAGGACCCAAGATCCTCCTAAGAATCTTCCGCTCGAACCTAAGTAGCCTATCCTCTTCAGTTTTGGATATATATATATATATATATATATATATATATATATATATATATATATATATATATATAAATAAATAAATAAACACATTTACAAAATGACAGACCAAAGTGAATTATATGTATGTAATAATCGTAACAGTTATTTAAAGTGTATCAAGTTGTAGAGAGGTCATTGTATATAAGGTAGTGTATATAGATCACGCTGAAAGGTTCGTTGACTCATCAAGTTCATTGACCTGATGGCGCTACTCCTCCCCTCCCCCCCCCAGTGACAGCGCCTCTTCCCCCCCCCACATGATCCCATAATATAACGCCCCCCCTCCCCGCCTCATCAACGGCGTGCCCCGCGAAAACAAAAGCTATGTGGTCCCGTCCGTTGCACTGTCGGTGGTTGCGAAACCCGTTTCGACACAAGTGTTGTTGCGCGTGCTGGCCGATATCGTCCTTGCGCTGATGTCCACAAGGTGTACAATAGCGCGACACACCGAGGCCGAGTCACCAGGGTGCGTTGTCCCATATATGTAGGTCCTGGTCCGCAATTAGAACCACCGCTGCAAATAACTCGCCCGGCTTCGACACCCCGACACAAATAGACTGCCAACTCTTTAATAACACAATGACTCAATCCAACCAAAAAAATAAAAAAACGGGCACGTCCGCTCGATTCCGATAAACAGGTGATTCAATCAAAATATTACGAACGCTGACAAGCAAATGAATCATCGATTGCTTTTCGCTAGAAAATCGGCTGAGCAATGCGAGTGGGTCGTTGAACCGAGCCGACACGGTTAATCCAAACTCTAAATAGGACATTCGAGCAAACAAAATATTTTTATTAAAATATATAAGTTTCCCAAGCCACATCAATAAATATGAAACAACAACTTAACCCCGACTACTCTTTGTTTATTATGTTTGTATAGCAAATTTCAACTTGCGCTTTAGACTGTGATTAATGATAATGCAGACAATTATAAAAAAAAATTAAAAAAATGTGACTAGACCCATCTCAGCCGTTTGTAACTCATCTAAAGATTGATTTGTAAATTCTTTGTTTATAAAAATAAATGTACAGTATTACTCGCTATTATCAATAACAAAAACACACATCTGTATTAGAAGTTTCTGTCACATATTTTAACAATTTCAAAAAAGCTAATGTGGAATATTATTAATGAATTAAATTTGCATCAAAACATTTAGTCATTTAAACAAATATTACAGTAAAGAAACATGTCAGTTTGTAGATGTGTTTTTGTGATACTAACCCATTATAACTTCATTTAATCGAATAAATAAATTTAGTACCCCTAAATTAAATTCTACTCCTTATTCATTATATTACAATTATAAAACACGTCATAGTTATTGCGCGATATGTGTTTTGAATTCGGCACGACAATTACAATTTCTCATCGTCATGTATTGCGATGTAATGGTGCCAGTAAACAACATTTAGATGTAAACAAGTCGTTTAAAATAAAATAAAATACAACAAAAACAGGCGAGAGTTCAAGTCTGGCTGTTGACCGCACTATTTCGCAGAGAATATTTTCAAAAACACAATAACTGTGTTCCGAAAAAAATCTAGAAAATTCCGCGATAAGAGTGTGTGCGATAACAATGGTTATATTATTTTAACCCGGTTGCGCAAACCGAGTACAAATAACGGTACGCATGACGCAATTGTTAGCTACCGATTTACTATGATCGTATTTATTTATATTCTGTTGACCGGTCGTTGTTATAAAAACAGGCGTGTAAAGAAATTTCATTCATTGGAGAGTGAAAGAGACGAGACGCGTGCATGGATTGGAATTTTCAATAGCGTGAATTCGCTAGAATTATTTATTGTAGAGCCTCGGGTCGGTCACTAACCTTTGTAATAATAATAAATGTATAAAATTATTGTGAAAATTAAATAACTAGAGTTTGTTTGTTACACGCCGCACTGGCGGCCGATAGCTAAAGCTCGAGCGAGGTCGTTGCTCGGCTATTGACCTCGTCAAGTTTGTTGACCCGCCAATAGTTTATTTCTAAAACTAAAATCACGCAACTTAGTAAATTAATAATAAAAATTAAACATCAACCATAAACATATCACACTTTCAAATAAATAATAAAAAAAACATACATTTTTTAAATTTTCAATTGATAATTGATAATTAAAAATTATTAATTCGTAATAAATTATTACGTAATAATAAACTACTACGAGTAAAATTATAAAATAATAATAATAAATACTAGTTATATTATTATATTACATACTAGAAGTTTCCTAATGTCCGATAGGTGGCAGTAGTGCGCCACTCAACAAGTAGCGAAGAAAAATAAACAAACAAGTGTCATTTTATATTCTTTTAAATTATTATATTTTTAAGCAAAAAAAAAATCACTTTCACAAATATAAAATTGCACTTCCGTTCAAAATTGCCAAGGGTTAAACATCTGTTATAAAAATAAGGTTAAACCCTACCGACCTTTTGTAGTTTATCGTAATAAAAAATATATTTGTAATATTTGCTCCCCATTCGCGAACTTCCTTTGTGTCCTTCAAAAGATCCCTTTTTTGGGCAACCCTTTTCAAAATTTGTGAATTTTTTTCGAGCGGCAAAAAAACTGGGATCTTGCCCAAAAAAATATATATATATATATATTTATTAAATCGCAAATATTTGTGAATAATTTCACTATGATTGAGTGATTTAATTTATTTATTTACCCTCCCAGGAGCTTTTATTTTAGAAAGGGTTTTTTATACACAACAACGTGTTAATTGTCTGTCAGTGATTTTAACTATAACTAGTTACACAGGTCACCGACTTAATAATCAGTATTTACCTTACAATACAGGAAAATATGAGTAAACCTGGATGGATCGGGATTTTATTAATATTATTCCCGATCTCCCAGTCGTAATAACCGATCAAATCAATCTAAAAATCTTGACTTGAGTGAGATTTGAACTCATGACCACAGTATTTGTAGTTTCTTATCCCCTGAGCTATTACGCTATTGAGTTGATGATTTTTTTTAATATTAAATAAAGGATTAAATATTTTCAGGTCATAAAGGATGCGGGTTTGGCGAGCAGCTGTGTGTATTTTTTTCGCAAATGGCAGGTATGCTAGATAAAGGTCGACCCTTTCTATCTGCAATAGAGCAAGGTCAGGTCTAGGATGAGTTTATAAAAACCGGATTCATTGTGTGACGAACGAGTTAACCCTCGAAAGTGGAATTTATAGGAATGAAGCGGGCGTTCCGATGATGTTGAAGGGGAATCGTGTGTGCGTTGAACTCAGTAAAATAAATAGGTTAAGAAGGTTGCCGAGGATAGTGGTTCTTGTGGTGAGTGGCAATAAGGCTTATAATCGTATGCAAGGAGTCATCAGACTGGGTTCTATGTGAACAGAATGCACCGGGGTTACAAAACCAGTCATTCATAATATAGAGTAGGCCGAAAGTGAAAATAATACGCCCAATTCAAATTAATATACAGTGAAACCCCTTATAACGAGCAGTTCGCATAGCGAGCAAAATAATCATACCTCTGGACGAAAATGCGTTTTTTTTTTTTAAATAATATATCAAAATTAAAAATATAAAAAATGTTATTTCACTCATTTCTGATATAAAATTAAACCAGTAAAGTTTTTATCTATATTCATTTTTGCGGAAAAAAATCTTAAAATTGAAAAGTATAAGACTATCCATGTTGAGAAGCATCATTCTAATAAGGAGGTGTTTATTTGTGTTGTTAATTCTTTCAACGATAATGCAATTTGAAACGTCGGCAAAAACAAATGAATTTAGACAGATTTATAGTTAAAAAATTGGATATTTATATATGTATGGTGGAAAAAATTTGCTTCGCATTACGAGCATGGGTTTGGAACGGATTAAACTCGTTATGAGGGGTTTCAATGTAACATTATTATAATAAGTGACAAACTTGGAATGCAAGTGCAACGCACTCGTTGTGTGTCGCCTTACAAAAAGGGAATAAATAAATAAATAAATAACACACACCATGTTGTGGCTCACATACAAAGGAATAATGTGCCTTGGTAGAAAGTCCATTGTTTCCTGCCCATGAATTTATACATACATATTTATCTCACACTAAAATCTAACTCCATTCATTCGAATGCTTTAAAAGTGAATTGTGGCCGAAGTGAGGGCGTGTTTTATTTTCAATGCATTCGATCCAGAATTGTATCAGGAGTACGAGTATCGAGGGGAATGTGGGATGAAGGGTGGACGGGGGGGTCGTCCAAGAGGAGAGGAGGGCAGGGAACCTCACGAACGGCCATGAACCCCCTGGAATAAGCTTCAACACTGATGCACTATTGACTATCATCATCATTATGTGTGACTAGGTCATTAAACCTCCAAACGCTTCCTTATCTGCTGTCAACAAATTATGGCCGTTGAACTATCGATTTTATTCGTCAACATGATATTTATTAATATGTAACGTGTTTTATTCATGAGGATATTAATGTACACACACACGTATTTAACCTCGAGCAATAACCCCCGCTGTAGAGACCTTGGCATGACATATGTTAACTACTGATACCGATAAAGAACCACCCCCTGTTCCTGACCGTGCCCAACGGGATGCTATGTGCCCCAATTCGCAAAGCTACGACCTTTACAAGAAGGGAGGGTAAATGTAACGACTTCTTTTTCAATGGTCAATGTCGTGTTATTATTATCCAATATAAGGGATATGCGATAAAAAGGGGAGCGAATTGAAGGGCAGACAATGACAGCAGGTCCTTCATTGAGGTCGTCGTGACCTTTTTATCCAATAATATTATTTTAACGCATTCCTACTTCCTAGTTCAAGATCCTATTTCAATGCCACAGTGTTCTAGTCGATTTTATTTATAAACAATTAACAATTCTTACCTTGCATCCCTCGCAAGAATGCACTCCGTAATGGAAGCCGCTCGCTTTGTCTCCGCACACGCGGCACAGGACTGTGGTTCCGTCGAATTCTGAAACAAGCAAAAAGTCAACATGAGACTCGTACAATTAAATTTAGATGTACGGAAGCGAACCTCCAGTCTGTTCAGATCAACGAACTTTCAATGCTAGCCGACGACATAAAAAATAACAAGAGAAATAGTAGGCGAGCGTTGGCGGTTTGAACTTGGTACAGGGTCAATGCCGCACAGTCTTTATCACTATTCATATTTATATTAAATCCGAATAACCCAATTGACGATCATCGATAATCTCTACGTGATAGTGGCACGTGGGCCAGATATTCAATATTAAGATAATAAAGTCCTTTTATAAGTTTATAACGAAGTCAGTGTGCCAGAAGAACACAGTGCTTGGCACAAACACGTACAACTTCGTCCATATGAATACGTCACGTGAACGACCGTGAACTCGACTCGTTCACTATTATTACTTTTTTTTTATTACTGTGAGCATAATATTAAAATAAAATGTTTTTAAATGACACGCTCCCCTTATCTTCATTTAAATTATATAATAAATGCATTGGGTATAGCAAGTGCTGCAGAGCACTTTCTCCGGGGGAGTCAGTCGAGTGAAAGAGAAGCAGCACTCTCTCAATTTCACCCAATTGGACACTGATGAAAGTGAACGTCCCCCACATCATCCCATATAAATATACCAAGCAAAAATGAACATCGTGGGAATCTAGTTAGTTTGTAAGTGGAACAAAAAAATGCATATCGCCGTCACTTTCTCCAGGTGTGATTATCTAAGTCTCGCACGCCAGGTGAAATGCATAAGACGAGGTGCATTCAACCGGTCTCTAAAGTGTTTCTAAAATGTGTCTAGTTGGATTCTAACTCAATACTTTAGATTAGCATCGGAAAGGTTCTTTTGCATGCTGCGGAGAAAGTGTACAAACAAGACGCATGCATTATCTAAGAGATGCCTCCTCTGGACCGGTTGGATTCACGTAACCGGACAAATGCAGCTCACCGGGTCAAATCACTATCACTATTTAATAAAATATATATATACATATATGTGTGGTTGTAGACCTTGCACAATACATTGAACCGTGTTGTTTAATTTTAGAAGTAGGAAGTCTATTCAGGGTCACCGTTGTTAGATAACCTTTTTACGCAAATAATTATTTAAAATAGAATTAATACAAAAAACAGGTGATTGCGCTATAAAGAGAAGTTGAGGAGAAAGTGCTACTGCAACAAGTCAAGCTGCTTAGATACATTATTGCATCATAGAACTAACACTTTTCTTCGTAGTCAATGAACATTGCATTGTGTAACACGTATAAAGGGAACAATTCAATAAAAGGGAGAGAATGATCGATGATTATTGTAATAATATCGCTAATCGTTTCTCATGTCACACCCTTCCGTGTTGGCAGGTCGAAATATTAATGATCGTCGATTGCAAACGGTTTTCTTGAATTTTACGCTAAATTAAATATATGTGAGAAAATATATGTATACCGATGTGTAATTCGGGTTCCCTTTGGCCTCCAGAGCTGACAGTCATATCCCCTGTGGGATAACCGTCAGACGGTGAAGGCTCTGTGTAATTCCTGACTTCGGAAGTCATCATCTGGTATCCTTCTCTCGGAGATACGGAATGATGATATTGATGGTCTGGGGTTTGCTGGATTCCGAGCTCTCCCCTGACCGGACAAGACGTAGTTGTGGAGCCTACTGCGGACATTTGCACTTGCATTTTACTACAATTGTAACTACTGTCCGGACTCATCACCATTGTCATGGTTGTTGATGATAAAAAGCACTATATAAATTCACAGAAAAGTATCACTGGATATCGTAATAAGATCACTGGTTGTTGTATCAATACATAGTTTTAATACGTAAAGGCACTGGTTTGTTCCCGAGGGACGTCCGCACAGCACGGTGTTTGTGTCGAGACTGACAGTAAGAGCGGCTCGCTTCGAGTAAATGGGACGCGGCAGGTCCAGCGCTTCCCATAAGAGTGAAAGTCTGCAAAATGCCGTGCCGCCGCCGCCGTACTGTTGCCTTCGCGCCGAGCCACCGCCTGTCAAGCGAATGTCGACTTTACGGACGCTCACTACACAGCCATGCTCTACGGCCGTCAACCTTTTTAGCGCGTTCAAGGTGAGCCATACGCGCTCGAAATGGAATATGTCGACTAAAAAATAGTCACGGCTCGATATGAAGGTTATTTAATTTAAATATAATAGATTAACGATTATTTACAGTTACACACTTTGTATTTTCGATGTGACAACCGAGAATACGCGGAAGCCGATGTGAAGGATAGGGAAGTGATTTTTCGAAGGTGAAGTTATTTACGTAATCATAGAATAGTATCAGTGTGTGCGAATGCTATTATTACGTTTAAAGTGAAATGCGGTTTCCCGCGAAAATTGTGTGAGAGAGAAAGGAAAAAACATGGAGAGCGAGAGTGTATGCGATTAGAAAGCTGGTTTTTCACGACACGAGTATCGAGTTGGCGACCGCTGCATCTACCACAATAGAGTTCAATGCATTTCAAAGTTGGAGGTCATTGCCGCGCAGTACAAGCTAACCAATGGCGTAACGCCTACGCTTCAGATGATACGCCATTGGCTCATTTGAATCGTACTCTTCCCTCCACTTCACCCATCAGTTCGTAGACCTGAACCATGGCTGCATCAGCATGGCCAAGGTCGCTACTCCACTACCCTCGATGCCGTCATCACCCACCCCTTTGTTAAGCGGAAGTTACAACAATTAATTAATCACCCACCCCACTTAATATGCATCTTATTTTAATAGGAATTTATTTAAGTTGTGCCAGGGTCGAGGCCGGCCATTGGCGTGAGTGACTTCCGTGCTTCCAATGACCGTATCATCATCAGACCTTGCCAATCGAACACACACTCGTCTGCCATTCTAAACCTGATCATAATTATTACATGACGACAAAGCAACTTATTTGGCACCAATAGATATCGCATTACATATAAATAAGTCGTCTCTCCTATTAGATAAAGGCATAAGTGTGTCTCTCTCACTCAACACATTTATAGTCACCACTGAGAGTGGTTATGACAATACTTCTATGTTTGAGTTCATATGACATGTAGTAACAATGCATTTACCCATTTTACTGTGAAATATAACTGAAGATATGAAGAGAGATGTTTACAGTATAATGTTTGCCAGGTAACTCATGTTTTTGTGTACTTGAACTAAACACGCATTTAGCCAGTCATGCGATATCTTATGTTTTTATCACCACCATTAGATATCGCATTGCATATAAATAATTCGTTTATCCCGTGTATTGTTGCACTCTACTCTCCTATTCGATAAAGGCATAAGTGAGTCTCCCTCACTCAACACATTTCTAGTGACCACTGAAGGCGGTTGTGACAATACATATATATTTTAAACATCTTAAAGAAGTACTTAGTGGTAAAAAGTGAGGCTAGATGTATTTGAGTGTATGTTTGAGTCCATATGACATGTAGTAACAATGAATTTACCCATTTTACTGTGAAATATAACTGAAGATATGAAGAGAGATGTTTACAGTATAATGTTTGCCAGGTAATTGATGTTTTTAGCTACTTGATCCACTTGAACTAAACACGTTTTTAGCCACTCATGCGATAACTTATGTTTGGCACAGAAGAAAGTGATGAAAGTGTTATGGTCGTCGTCAACCCCAATTTTGATGATTGATGAACCACGACAGGTGACTCAGGGCATACATACATACATCAGGCAAAACCAGATAAAGAGGGTAACGACCGCTGCAAGGCCGTTGTCAATCATTCCAATTCGTCCATCTCTTATCAGCTCTACCACTCGGCCGTCTATATCATTATCACTCATTACTAGTTAGATCGTTTGTTTTCCTACATAATGACCTTCGCACGAGTTATTCCGCTGACTAAATCTACCTGTTATCAATGTTTCTGGGATGAAACCGTCCTTGCAGATAGTAAATAACTAATCTACATCAAGATGCTTCATCATAATTCCCACAACGACATAATCGTGCAAAACAAATTGGCTATCGTTGATGTAATATATTTCATTGAAAGCGTAGTTTATCCAGATATTTCCTGTTTTAATTAAGCCTTGTTTCGGATCATTATCCCTATGTGTTTGTTTGTTCAAGGGCCGCTGGTATAACTGACTCTTCTAGCTGCAACGGGTCGCGCCTTATCTGCAGTTGTTATTGAGTAAAAGCAGGCCGTGGTTATTTTTATACTCTCACATTAAAGGATAAATAATGAAGATCATTGACCGAGCCGTCGACCCGGTGTGCTTCAGTGTCCCTTGGTTTTAATTACATGTAATAATGACACATTTGTGTTATTTGTCTATTTGTGTCCTATTTCGATAGTGTTGAGTTTGTACAATTCTGATTGACTTATCAAACATTTGCACAGCTCGCTTGTTGTTTGTCAAGTTACTAGCGCATGTACAAAGTCGTACATCATAACCGATTGATTGCTCTGGAAGGTTAAGGCACGATAACATTGCGCCCTTATCGTGTTAATGTAATATGACAAACTTCCAAAGAAATTAATTGTTAATGGGACGGAATCACTACAGTCGTAAACATTATCACAATTATCCTTGGAGTTTGAAACGACCGTCTATATTTCTGTTACACTGTATAATAATTGTGATAAGGAAAGCGACTAGAGATAGTGTTCAATATAATAATTTCTCCATGAACCCAGTACCAATCGGTCGACACAATGTCATGCCATTGTCAAATGTATCCTATGTATTAAATTATGTATAGAAACATGGCCATTCGATAGATAAACTTCCGTGTGGCCTTGTAACGCGTAATTGTCCGCATAAATATTTCGCCATTTACATGAAAGTAAACAACATTGGGAAAAAATTAAGTGGAAAAGTCTACAAAACCTTCACATTTATCACATCACACTTCGGTTAGCAACCTTACTCAATCAAATTAATAAGATTTTTTTAAATTTATAAAATATGTTATACAACAACATGATGAGTGCCGAAACAGCCCGGGCCGAACATGACGGTGAGTACATATTATTATTATATAATTTAATTAAAATTCAAAATCATCATTTTATATGTATAATTGTCACACAGGACCGTATTCAATATAATAGTGTAATGAGAGTGTGTGCACCAATACTATCAACTTCTAGTCTATTTGTACACACACCATATAGCACGACTGACTAACACACTATTATATTACATACGGTCCACATAAGCATTTGAAGATTCGGTTTTATTCTATAGTGATATCATGATGCGTAGTCAGTATCGGTGTGTTTGCAAGTGTAGTGGTGAGTATGACTCCATACACGCATGAATACACAGATAGCGACTCCTTATAGTGGTCTTCTCTGTTTATATATTTTTTAATTAAATCTTGAACAAAGCAATCAATTTTAATATGAAAGTTAATTATCGGATGTTATATTCATAATTAAATATGAAGGTTTGGGTATTTTTTTCCAAGGAAACTAGCAATTTGTCACGTAGTATTTTGTAAGTTTCACTTTATTCAAATTTCCATATGACGAAACGATCGATTAACGATAAAAAACGCCCTCAGCGTATATTGTGTCTCCTTGAACTCGGTTAGAAGTTCACTGGTGAACATTGGCCGCCAAGTTTCATAATTTCTCATATACAATACAACCTCGAGTTTGGAGTAGAAAGTCCTCATGGAAGATTGCATCAACGTGATGGTGCAGCGGATGAAGAAGAAGCACGTATTGAGCAACTCGACCAATCCAAGTGTATTCCACGTGTCGGACCTAAATTTCTCTTCGCCGCTTCAGCGATTGTTACATAAATGTTACAATTTAAGGTCATCGGAAAGCATCGTCAGAATATCAATTATTTTGAAGTTCAATAATCTCTTATCTTATCTAAATAACACATCATCCAACATGTGTTAGAAAAGTGAAATTTGGAAATTCACAATAAAATAAATTGGTGTGTTGTTTACAAGACTGGCTAAAGTCTTTCATCGGTATGCATTCAAAATGGACACGTGTATCTTTGGGGTAAAGAGGTATTCACCCACGTGTACAGAGAGATATCACAATCATCCATGGTGATATTATGTAACCACATATGCAAGGTCGAAAGCAGTGAAACCCATCATGTATTAGTATAAATTATTACTCGTATCTAAATTTATTTCCGTGTCAGATTCACATATATTGAAATGCGAGACGAAAGGTTTTTTAAGGTGCACACAATTTTTGCACATTAATCCGGGCAAAAGGTAAAAATTCCATTTCCGACAGGAGACCGTGTAACTCGATACTAAAAAGGAAACGAAAGCGAAATGTTTTGCTCGAAAAAAAATCAATAGAAGCAAATGTTGATTTTTTGCGGTCCACCACTGACCGCGGATTTGCCTAAAAAAAGGACCTTACATTTTTTCATACGGATTAGCGAATCAGAAAAATAATCAATATTTAAAGCTTTCCCGTACGATAGTAAGAATAGCCTTTAACGATTGTGTGTAAAGTGAAACTGTACCCTAATCTTAACATTACTTGTGTAACAATAGTTTAAGACAAAAAAAAGTACAACAAAAGCGAAATCCTCTATTCTAACTGTCCAATGAATAAATGTCAACACATGGTATCTAATGAAAAGAGACAAAGCCAGGCCAGATTGCCTTTATTCAATATTACATTGTGTTTGTTGTTCAATGTTTGCAAATAGAATCACTTTCGCGGTACAATTTAGAAAAGAAAAGTTCCAAGATAAAGAAATATGTAACAAGGGTGTGCATATTTAAAAATCAACGAATATATTTAGCATTTTCTTTTACATACATATTTTTTAATTTAATTTTATGTACGCCCCGAGGGGCTTTTTGAGAGAGTTTTTACAATTTTGGTTTCTAGACACAACAAAATGTTAATTGTTTGTTTGTTAATCTTAACAATTACTAGTTACACATGTTAACGACTTAATCATCGCCTCAGTATTTACCTTACAATCCAGGAAATCAGAGTAAACCCGGACCAAGACGATCAATCTTCCTTCCAGTCGTAATAAACGATCAATTCAATTTAAAAAATTCCTGACTTAAGAGGGATTTGAACCCATATTTGTAGCAACGCGTCTTATTCCCTGAGCTATTACGCTGGTAAAAAATTGTTTTTATAATAAATTTATATATTTTCATGGGCTTTATATGAACTAATGAATTTAAATCTATAATATAATAATCATAATCACCCTTTGACAACTCGCTGCGAGTAAATTTCACGTTCTGTTTGGCCGGGCCTTTAATGTTTTGTATTTAATTATTATCAAATGTTATTAATATTAATAATAAGAAATCGTATACATTTTGTAGAAAAATCTTAAACAAGTACTGATTTATTATGAACAAAATAATACCTATTAAACCACAGATTTTTTTAAATATATTTATTTTATTAAAAAAATATACAAACCCTAGCCTGCATTGAAACTAAACGAGTGCACTAAATACAATAGCAATAATGGATACAATAGGAACGGACTTCACTTTTATGGCCTTTATTAAAAATGCCGCTAAACTATTGAGGGAGATTTCTTCTCCCTTTTGATTTTGGGAAACGGTCAAGGACGATCGTTTCGAAAGGATGTCAAGATTAGACACACACATATTATTATTTCTTCTTGTTCTTAGTCGCATTCCAAATTCTGTTTTTATTTGTAGACACACACATTTTGGTACAATTCCAAAAATGTTTACATATGTACTGTTCTACGGTTAATTTAAAACTTAAGACATTCATTCACAACAATGTGGTGCTAATTTCAATGCGACGGCTCATTAGTTAAAAGGTTGCCACGAGGAAAAACCATTATCAAATTCAATGTCAAAGTACCTGTACACGTGTATCGGAATGGATAATAATATAAAATGAATGTCAAATCGTGAGTGGTTCAAAATCACGAACATAATTTTATCATACCTAGATTATCACGTAACCGATAAAAATATAACAATTATATCATTATATTGATAACTTGTTTTTTTGCAAAATTAACCTTTTGTTATTTATACACGTTATTATCAAATACTGTTAAGTTTTCCCTATACTGATAACGAGACCTTGGCCAGGTGTTTGTGATGAAGTGTTCTAATGTATTCGAGCTCTGCAACGATTGCTTTATTATTTTATTCTAACTCCCTGATATTTATAGGATGTATATTCATCATACATCAATTATAATATTCATGGGACAAACTATAAAGTTGAATGCAAATTTCGAAAATAGTAATTTTATTTTATTAATTAATTGTTCTTTTAATATCCGAAAATTCAAATAGAAAAATACATTTTATCGAAAAATAAAGCAATATGTGTAAAATAAACGCGCAGTGCTCTACAATCTTTAGCAATTAAAAACTTCTTTTTTTCACCCTCTTGGATGTGGTTCGGTAATAAATAATAAACAATCTCATTTACCAAAAACGTTGTGATTTGTCAGACCACGAAACTATAGTTAGGAAATTGCTAATAATATTGCGCTAAGTGTAATTATAAAATGATTGCTTTCTACACTTTACTTTATTTTATTTTATATACATTTTATTCATACACTATTATTTTTGTCTTGTCTGTAAAAAAAAGCTCTTATGAGCGTTTATATGCAAATAAATAAATAAATATTAGTGATTTTTGTGAGCTGTTTTTTCACCCCCATGGCCGATGTTTGCTGATAATTGACATTGAATGTACAATAATTAATAATGACCGTTCATAGAAGTGCGAGTCAGACAATGCAATTTGCAATATGTGAGATAATGAAAGTAATATTTATACATAAAATGCACTTTCTAACATTGCGATTATGAGATTATTCGTTAGGAATATTATTTAAGAATATTGTTGAAATGGGTACAGTTTAAAGTATTTTAACCGACTTTACTTCGCCCCATATTTTACTATCGTATCCCGCTGAGTTGGGCCGTATTTTGATACAAAGTGTCACATTTAACCTAATGTCGTCGACTCGTCTATTGAAACCGCGTTATTTATTATGGGATCCTTAGGTGACGATTTTATATAATATTTATGTGAAAATGTTTGAGATTAATAAATTCAGATTATGTTGTGAACATAGATATCGCATTGCATATAAATAATTCGCGTCAATTTTGTGTAACGCTGTATTGTTGCACTCTTCTCTCTTATTCAATAAAGGCATAAGTGTGTCTCCCTCACCCAACATATTTCTAGTGACCACTGAGAGTGGACGTGACAATTATTTGGCGATTAAAACGCAATAATATTTTAAACATCTTAAAGAAGAGTTCATATGACATGAAGTAACAATTTTACTGTGAAATATAACTGAAGATATGAAGAGAGATGTTTACCGTATAATGTTTACCGGATAACTCATGTTTTTGGCCACTTGATCCGCTTTAACTAAACACGCATTTAGCCACTCATGCGATATCTTATGTTTTTATCACCACCATTAGATATCGCATTGCAAATAAATAAGTCGTATAGCCCGTGTATTGTTGCACTCTTTTCTCCTATTAGATAAAGGCATAAGTGTGTCTCCCTCACTCAACACATTTATAGTGACCACTGAGAGTGCCTGTGACAATACTTTGATTAAAACGCAATAATATTTTAAGCGTGTTAAAGAAGTAGTCTTTGGTAAAAACTGAGCTTAGATCTATTTAAGTCCATATGACATGTAGTAACAATGCATTTACCCATTTTACTGTAAAATATAACTGAAGATATGAAGAGAGATGTTTACAGTATAATGTTTGCCAGGTAACTCATGTTATTGGCCACTTGAATTAAACAATTAATTTAGCCACTCATTCGATATCTTATGTTTATATGTATGGTTGTGAATGTATTTAATTGAGTGTGTGCAATTCAATAAGTAACGTGATGAAAGTGATGATGGCATTCACGACCATAGATCACCATAAGGCTGATCGATGAAGTAAGTGGTGGTAGTAATGATGATCATGATGATGGCAGGGCCATGGCCGGCCAATGGACCTCAGGCAGGAGGTAAACGACTCCGCCTGACCTCGCCAATTTCACACTACACCACCGACAAACACACTTCGCGACCATTTTCACAAAAAAAAGAACTATCCGAGAATACAGACAATGAAGTATATTATGTATAATCTTCATTACTGGGACGGATATTGCGTAATGGACGCGTGGATTCGTTGGAGTGTAAAGGAGAGCGCCTCATTGAAATGTGTGATAAATCGAAGAGTAAAAGTTTTGTAGCAAGCAGGTCGAAAATACAAGCCACACTTTTTATACAACCGCTCTACATTACGAAAGATGAAAAAAAAAATACACGCCAATTAGTTACACTTAACACACATAAGAGGAGTCTTCTCCATATACATAATAAAATTCAAATATATCTAGTAAAAATAATAATCAGAAAATAAAACATATGATATACATTAATACTTATAATTATTACATTCATGGGACAAACTATAAAGTTGAATGAAAATTTCAAAAATATTTATTTTATTTTAATCATATGCTTTGACGTATTCGAGCTCTGCAACGATTACATTTTTATAATACTGCTTTATTATTTTTTTTATTTCAACTCTCTGATATTTACACAATACATTATATATGATAAACATCAATTATTATATTCATGGGAAAAACTATAACGTTTGATGCAAATTTCAAAAATATTTATTTTATTTTAATAATATGCTGAAGTGCTTTGACGTATTCGAGCTCTGTAACGATTACCTTTATTATTTCATTATTGTATTATTTTTTTATTTCAACTCTCTGATATTTACACAAAACATAATATGATATACATTAACACTTCTATCATACATTATTTATTATATTTATGGAACAAACTAAAAAATTAATAATTGTTATAATATCGTTCTGTTCATATCCGGAAATTCTAATAGAATATTACATTTTACCACATAATTAAGCAATATGATAAAAACGTAAGTCCTCTACGATTGTCATCAATTTGAAACCTGATTTTTCACCCTCTTGGCCGAGGTTTGCGCATACTATTTCAGTGATACAACAATGTAATGTTATTATAGATAATTGTCAGGCGGGTCATTCACACATCGTCATTACGAAATCCCCTGTTAGTCGGTAACACATCGATGTTTTTTCTGCCCTACTACAGGAAACTACCATCGAATACGTAACAATGTAATGTAATTTTATTTAAAAATATATACAGTGTATATAATGTGGTGTAGTTGTGTGAGTGTGTAGTGGAATCTCGGTTGGAAATCGACTTGTGCTCGCGAGTTTAATGACTTTGCCGGCTAATTCAAGGTGATACGGTTACCACGTGGAGAAAACCTACCATGGAGAATCTCATCGAATTTATACTTATATTGAATACATTTTGTGGAAAATTCAATATAACATCATTAAATTACTCCACGATTTTCATATTCTATAAATTTTTATTTAGAAGATTTTTTTTGAGCAATACGTACAAATGTATGATTTAATTTAATTTTATTTTTTGAATTGGAAATTACTGCATATATGCCTGATTTTTTTATTGTTTGAAGATCTCAAGATTATGTAACCAAAAAAAGTGGTTTTATTTTAATAATAAATTCATTAATATTAGCTATAAAACACAATTATTAATAGTGTATTTTTCAGCTTGATCATCTCATTAAATTGAATAAATCATACTAACCCATAAATTTAATAAAATCGCAATAATTGATACAGATCTATGCACATATTTTATCGTTTCATCCAATCCAAATTTATTAAGGCATGGAATATGAATTTAAAATTTAAAAATATTTATATATTACCATTTATATGGTGTCCAAAATAAAGATATCTCGCTAAGTGGTTATTATATTTAAGCTGGCTATTTTAATCATAAATTCTATTTCTAAATAAGATGCTTTAATTAATCAATATTAACTATAAAACACAATTATTATTAGTGTCATTTTTGGGTTTGATAATCTCATTAAATTAGATAAATAATCCTAACACATAAATTAAAAAAAATCAATGAATATATTTTATCGTTTCTATCTATCCAAATTTATTAAGGTGTGGAAAATGAATTTAAAAACATATATTTCTAGGGTGTCCAAAATAAGAATATCTCACTAAGTGGTTATTTTATTTCAAGCTAGCAATTTTTTATGTTAACACATGAGACAAATTTTATTGAAATAATGTATTGTGCAATTGTAATCAAAAACGGAAATGTCACTATTATTAGTTAACAGTGGACGAGTTGGAGTCACTTTTCTAATAAAACACATATATATATATATATATATATATATATATATATATATATATATATATATATATATATATATATATATATATATATATATATATATTTTCATTGAAAAAATTATATAAAAATTTATTTATGTTTATTTAATTGATGTTTGTTTTACAAAGAAACCATTGTGACAATTACGCATTCGTGCGTCGAGTTCAATGTTTGATTTTTAAACATGGTGGCCGTCTCTCAGGAAGTTAACACATTCGTTACCAAAAAATCGTGACCTGATGAACAAACAGAAGTGCCTGGACACACGTGTCAACCGGATAACCTTCAAAGGGTCAATGTGTCCTTATTAAAATTCACCTTAAGAGAGTAAATTCAATTCATCTACTGCCCAACGAACATATTATACAGTCCGAAAAATATATTCAATAGGTCACTTATTAAAAAAATAATAGATGAATTTTAGAAATATACTATTTATAAAAGCCTTGCGTGTGTAACTAATAGTATATTGAAGGATCCATGTTCATTCAGGTGGAATATATTGGAAAATAGTTCTTCATGAACAGGCAAATAAGGAGGGATTGCTTTGCAAATTCAGTATTAATATTCTATATTAAATACAATTTATAATAATTGTTCTCATACAAAACTTAATGAGGGTAAAATTGAGTCTACATACATTATATTTTTACTCATATTAAGATGATAATCATTAAAATAATAAATGGGAAAAAGTTACAAAAACCCAATTGCGACATAATTGATGACTTAATACGAAATACATAGAATACGTATTATTATTTTATTATTTGAATTTTATACCAGAAAAACCAACGAGAACGAATATATTAAGCTGGATTAATTTGTATTAAATTAAAACAATGAATTACCTCGTTATATCCATCACGCCATGCAGGATTCGAACCTGCGTTTTTCTAGATTGTTTTCATCTGCTCTTTATTGAATGTTAATTTTTGCACTTATTCGAACTGAACAATCATTAAATGATTTTTTTTAATACATTACAATCAATCACAAAAAATGCCCAAAGGCAAGGAATAATCAACTCGATTTATACATTTTGGCATTTTATAACAAGGATATCGTCCCGTTTATTTTTCCTTGAAAGTTGAAGTGAGTCAAGTCAGAAAAACAAGTTCACGGTCGACTGTTGACTCTACCGTCATAATTTTTGGCCAGGTGTCTGTCTGTCTGTCACTACAAGTGTTACGCAATATCATAAATTGGATTTATATATTACAACTAGTAGACATTCTACCACAATCATTCCAAATGGGCTCAATCGAAGTACTAAGTGGTTCGATCATAAATTATTTAAAAGATTTCGAAATGAGAGACGCGATAATCAAGGAATTCTTTGTTTGTATTTAAATTAAACAGCTCTTATCGGATTTATTTAATAATTTATATTTGTTTTATCTAAACACACACATATCTGTTTAAGGAAAATGCGACCATTACAAATCGCTCATTTCAAGCAATTTACATACATTAATAAAGTGATAAGTCTGTTTCATAAAAAAGGAGGACAATCTTTTGAAACAGATTAGGGATTTATTTTAAAATCGATGTTTATAATATAGTAATGAGAGTATTTTTTTCAATTATACCTCTGATCATATTGGTTTTGTTCGCTGCTGATTGAGGAGTTGAGTGGAATAAGGGTGGATAGCAGAATATGCTCTTTTGCTGTAAATAAACTCTTTATCCTGTTCGTAAAAACATTTAACAAAATATGTACTTTCTATAAATAAGAGAGTTATGAAATTATAAATAAAATCTTCTAAATGATTGTATCCCTCTTACCTCTGTTTTTTATAATGGGACAGATTAATATGCGGAAAGAGAGTAATTTAATTTCGTCTCGGACGGCACATCTCTGGTTTTGTGCATTAACTTGTTACCAAAGAGAATAAATACTTATAAAATATTTTTGAATGAGTGGTCTGTCAGGGGGACAGATAATGATCTGTTCAATCTGTCCCAATATGTTTACGGAGAGCTTGCCTTTTTTTAAATTAATTGTTAATTTTTTTATTGATTTTTCTTTTCTTTTCTCTTCTTTCATGTTCCACCTGACGAGTACTGCACTATCATCACTGCGACTTGGGATCCCCCGTAATGCTCTAGTGGTACAGCAGTATGATATTATATTATATGGAAAAATAAATAAAAAATTATATCAAAACTGACAATTTCAGTATACGCCCTTATTGTATTTAAATTAAACAGCTCTTATCGGATTTATTAAATAATTTATATTTGTTTTATCTAAAAAGACACATATATGTTTAAGGAAAATGTGACTATTACAAATCGCTCAATTAAAGCTATTTACATACATTAATAAGGTGATTATTAAAACAGCTTAAGGAATTATTTTCAAATCGATTTGTATGATAAAAAAAACTGTTCTTCCAAAAGTATTTATATACTTTTTGTATTGTATTTTTGCAAAACACATTCAAATCATTCTTGAGAAGATAGGTTCGGTAAAGATCTTTAAAAAAATACCTTCATCTGTTTAATTTAATTCATTTACAAACACTAGGGATTACGTTATTAATTTATTTATTTGCATATATAAACGCTTATAAGAGCTTTTTTTTAAGAGACAAGACAAAAATAATAATAATTAAAAAGGTTTAAAATAAAAATGAGTAGTATTAAAAAGTATATATGTATACATTTATTAGGTTTGATAAATCAACCTTACCTAACCTAAAGGTTAGAATAGTAAATTTCGTTAGGTTAGGTTAGGTTACGTCTGTATTTTTGTTCCATTTTGGTTATGTATGTATAAATATATATATATATATATATATATATATATATATATATATATATATATATATAAATATATATATATATATATATATATATATATATATATATATATTATATATATATGGTATAAGGTAGTGAGGAGTTTAAGAATTAATAACTGGAGGAGCGCGGCCTCCAATAGAAATAAGTGGAAGATGCTGGTGCGGGAAGCCTTGCTTCATCACTGAACCGAATGCTTATGATGATGATGATGACATATATATATATATATATATATATATATATATATATATATTAATTTTTTTTTATTTATTTTTTTTTCATTTTAAAATAAAGTCTTATTAATTTTATTTATATATAAAATGTAGAGCGGGCCTGTATATACTATCGCATAATATTATTATTTAATATTCGACGCCCGACAAACAAGCACACGTTCACACACACCAGCACATATGATTTGTATGTGTGTATAAATTAGAAATAATATGTATATAATAATTTGTGTATGTAGATGGGCGTTCCGGTGAGCTGTTGAAATAGCTGACGGTTTGCTGACCTGACAACCTTGAAAACGACGACGCCATTTTCTGTGCCCGAATTCGCCAATTAGATACACAAACCTGACTTGCTTTTTAGATCAAGCTCTATTAAATAAAACACAAAATGTATGCGCTTTTCTATAATATACATATACATATAGAACGACAGGTGACGGCTTAAATTATAAAATTCGGATCCGGGTTTATCGTCCGTGTGGAATTGTTTACGAACGTAGACGGCGATGTTGTTGTAGAAAAATTAACGGTACAACACGTGAAACCCAACAGATATTACGCAACACGTAAATTTCCCATTGTAAAACTCACTGGATCTGAAGAACACCGATTCCAGATCTTCGTGGTGTCCCAAACGGTAAAGTGATATATTCAGTAATTCAGCCGTCGCCTTATAAAAGACAATATAATCAAAGTCTAGTCGCTGTACTTCCTCCGACGCCATATTTGGACAGGGCGATAGACTGAATTGTGATTAGACTTATGTAATAAGCTGTTGGTATAAGGCTAGTATTGGATTATTCTGAGGCCAATAATACCGTGGGAGTCAACGGTACTCGAATCGTTCCCGGGTTATCTTTATATATTACTTGAGGGCTTTGTGTAAAATTTATCAAGCCGCAATATTCTGCAACAAATTCTGCACCGTATCCAATAATAATCAGTAGGTATATATTGTTTTTCAGTTAAATTCAATATTTATTTTTTGCATGACAATGTTAATTATCCTTGGATAAAGTATTGTAGATCAAAAGTTAAATATGCAATCTTAGTTAATTAAAGGCATTTTGTGTATTTTAAACACAACGTGTTAATTCATTGTCTGTCGGTCATCTTAACTATTATGAGTTACACAAATCACCAACAGAGCTGCTCTGCCCAACTTTTTTAACAAAAATACAGACGGGAAATTCATCACCCAAACAGCAAAATTTTATTATTTTAAACATAACGACTTGTTAATTAATTGTCTTTCGGTGATCTTAAACTCCAGGAAATCAGAGTAAATCTATAGGATTTTATGAGCCATGAGACTTATCCTATGAGCTATTACGCTTTTATATTTTTTTAAACTAATATTTGCATTCTTCTCTTGCAAATTGTTTTACTGTATCGTGAGCTCCATAGAATGTAGGTTTCAAAATTATTAAATTTAGGTATTATAGTTTCTGACATATGCTAATTAAAGGCTCAAAAAGTGCAAATTCGGGGATGAAGGAATAACAATTTTAAATATGATTGTATTGAGCTCGTTTATTAGTCATATTTAAATATATTCTGTATATGGTGGTCTATATTGATCGATGTCTATGTACTATTTTACTTGAGTTAAGTGTAAAAAATGAGTCGTCGTTGAGTTCATTTACCCGCCCCCATGGTGAAGCCTTAGAAGCGTGCATATCGCAACTAGTAGTATAGTTAAAAGCCGTCATCATCATGGTCATGGTAGTGGAGTACCCATGGGAAGTGCGCGGGAGCGTCATGGTGATTTTTGCCGTTCAACTTTATGGCGTGCAAAGGACATTTACCCCGTTGGATTCCGTTAGCTACTCGCACTAATGCCGTGATTCCAGGCGTTGCAACCGATGCCATTTTTAAAATATTACAACAAACTAATTCAATCTAAAATATATACCTATAATTTAAACACACTGTAAATGGAGGAATTGGCTATGAACTAATTGACGTTAATGAAGAGGTATATACATATTTTTTTATAAAATATGGTCACCACGTATTTGCCAGGATAATGACCGCGTAAAAAACAGTTACGCATGCATTTGAACCGGGACACGTTTCTAGAATGTTTGTATGTCCTCTTGTGCGATAATTTCAAACATATTATATTATTATAAATGAATGAGAGTATTTTTTTCAATTATATCTCTGATCATATTGGTTTTGTTCGTTGCTGATTGAGGGGTTGAGTGGAATAAGGGTGGATGGCAGAATATGCTCTTTTGCTGTAAACAATCTCTAAATTATACCTCTACCCTGTTCTAAAAAACATGTAACAAAATATGTACTTTCTATTAAGTGAGAGAGTTATGATTTTATAAATAAAAGCATCTATATAATTGCATCCCTCTCACCTTCAATAAAAAATAGAATGTGACTGATTAATACGCGGAAAGAGAGTGATTTAATTTCGTCTCGGACGGCACATCTCTAGTTATGGGCATTTACGGGTTACCAAAGACAATAAATACTTATATAATATGAATGAGTGGTCTGTCAGGGGGACAGATAATGAACTGTTCGATCTGTCCCTTTCTATGTTTACGGAGAGCTTCCTTTTTTAAAAATAGATTATTGATTTTTCTTTTATTTTCTCTTCTTTCATGTTGCAACTGACGAGTGCTGCACTATTGTCACGGCGACTTGGGATCCCCCTTAATGCTCTAGTGGTACTGCAGTATCATACAATAATATATGTAAAAATAAATAAAAGATTATATCGAAACTGAAAATTTCAGTATACGCCATTATTCCATTGCTCGTTTTATTAAAAAAATATTAGATTATTTATATTTTGTTACATTTAAAACAATATAAGTAGGTAAATTAAAAAAACCAGAAATCGATTGAAATTTTCTAGGTTATTTGTTGTTTTCTAGATGTGGGTACTTGTTATGCGATCAAAGTTATAATAAGTGTAAAACTATCCGTTTTTATTGTGGTTTATATATATATATATATATATATATATATATATATATATATATATATATATATATATATATATATATATATATATATATATATATATATATATATATATATATATATATATATATATGACAGTTTTCACTTAGCAGGTGTTTTGATAATATTGTAGTGCATTTAAAGTTTTCAGCCGTTCTCGGTTGACAGCACTTAGAGCGTGTACGTAGTTTAGAGGTTATTATAAAGCATTAAGCCGTGTTTTATCAATGTGGTTATATGGTGTATGGTAGCGCATTATCTATAGCGGATCTGGTGTAAATTGGTCTGCCATGGTGTTTGTTATGTAACGCTCTGTCACCGGTTGGTTGGTTGGCAACACCATCATACTATGGGTGCAATGCGCTTCGTCAGAGGTCGCCAACCTTTGATACCTCCACACGACATTATATGTATGTATGAGTATACCAGTCGAGACGTACAGGATATTTTTTTATGCCAATTCTATCCAACCGATGAATCCTTGATCGATTCCATTGCTCGTCGGACGTCCTTTCAACGAGTATATTTTAAATTCAAATCGAGTTTTCTTTTTCATATAAATCAACCTGACCGACTCGTATTTTGGTAGCCCCTATGATTATAAATTAGCGTCTTAAATTATTATAGTAAAAATACCATTCACACAAAGAAAATATTCGTCGTAAAACTTCCTGCGCGGTGAACCGCGAAGGTCAAGAAATTTCAACGATTTTGATAAAAAGACAAGGTTGTTTTTCTTCACTAACAAGCGGCGCGTGTTTTCACAATGATGCTTGCTTTGAATATCTTTTTTTTTTGCATTCGACAGATGTGTTTTCGATTAAGTATGTTTCGTACGATCAAACAAAGAATGCAACCGTGGTTTTTTTACGTGATCGGTCTGAACTTTTTACGTAATGAATAAATACTCTTGAATGGATATCGAAAGTGCAATATGGGCGCTATCTATAAACCGCGGAAACATGTGGTCCATATTCACCATCTGCATGTTTATTGTGGAGGGCACGAGACCATCAGGAAATGGGTGTTGAAGTTCTAATACATAAAAACATATTAGGTTACCCGCCAAACTATTATCAGGTAAACGGAAGTCAAACCGCGATTCGCTAAACGATATTCATTATTACACTGACAGATGTTAAATCTACTCCACCACACTAAAAACCGAAAGTGAATAATAATATTGTTTGCAATTTAATTATTGTTGTTGAGAGCAAACAGACTCCAAATCATTGAAAACAAGTGCCTTAAAATGATATTAAACTTGGGTCCCGGAACATATCTTAAAGATATGCACGACTGCATTAATTTGCAAAATATAGAATCAGTTATCACAGATAAAATTAATTATTACCAGCGTAATAGCTCAGGGGATAAGAAACGTGGCTACAAATACTGAGGTCATGGGTTCAAATCCCACTCAAGTCATTTTTTTAAATTGATTTGATCGTTTATTACGACTGGGAGATCGGAAATAATATTAATCAAATCCCGATCAATCGTCTTGGTTCAGGTTTACTCTGATTTCCTGTATTGTAAGGTAAATACTGATTATGAAGTCGGTGAACTGTGTAACTAGTAATAGTTAAGATCACCGACAGACAATTAACAAGTAGTTGTGTATAAAAAACCTTAAATAAAGCTCCTCAGGGCGTAAATAAATAAATAATTCACGAAAACGCAAGTTTACACTGCCAATGAAATGTTTGAGCCCATAAAACTAATAGGCATATTTTAATATTTGTTAAACGTTTCACTTTTTTTTGTATGTTTGTTTAAGTCATCAATTATGTCACAAGTGGGTTTTTGTAACATTTTTCCATATATTATTGCAATAAAATGTAACTTTTAATACCAAGATAGAATCATCATGTTAAAATAAGTAAAAAGACCATGTCTGTAGGCTTAATCTCACTCTCAATGTGTATTGTATCACATCGATTATTGTAAATTATATTTAATAAAGAGATTGTACAACGTAAAGAGAGCAAACAAGTTGGGTTTTATATCTGCCCACTCGTCGACTAATTCGGCAGTGTTTGATTAAATAGATAATTGGATTGCAGAGCTATTTCCATGGGGTCTGTCCGAGACTGGGAAATAAATTCCGCAATCCAATCACGGAGATCTTGATGATGAACGGCTGCGTGTGAAGAGCCGAGGAAGGCCAACGGAAACAATCAGTGGAATGAAGTTAACGGTGCCGCAGGTTTACTATTGCAACGGTCTTGTTGAGTGGCAGGAAGTAAAGTCTGACTCCTGCGTAACTCTTGTACTGCTATCTACATTAGATTTGCATCAACTAATGCGTCGAGGACAACCGCATTGACCGCCAAATTAATCTTCCTATTCACAATTTTAATGTGAGTACTAATTGCATATTCAAGATTGCCTTAACGGTCGCATGATGGTGCCTCGACATTTTTATATAATGATATTAAGACCTCGAGCGGAAGATTTTTAAGAGGATCTTGGGTCCTGTTCAGGAGGCACCGGGACTATTTAGAATTAGACGGAACGATGAGATTTACTCATTATATAAGAGCGAGAACGTAGTGCAGTTTATTAGGGCTTTAACATTAGGTTGGGTTAAAGAGCAGGAGGGATAGTATCGGAAATACTATCCTGCAAGCCTGTGGGTAAGAGAAGGCAGGGTAGACCTAGGCTAAGGTGGGCGGACGAGTTCTATAAGGTAGTTAGGAGTTTAGGTATTAATAACTGGAGGAGCATTAAGTGGAAGATGCTGGTGCGGGAAGCCTTGGTTCATCACTGAACTGGAGTGCTTATGATGATGATATTAAGACCTCGTCAAGGATTAATTGCGAAACAGTTACTTCTAAATACCGTGACATTGTTCAATAGTCAAGGGTTGCAGATATGTGGACAGAAAAAAAGAGGAGAATTCAATACAATGATGACAAAACAGAACAATAAAGCTAACGTAATCCTCAGATAAAGGTTCCAAAAGACTGTTAGAACAATGATGGGATCTCTTTGAAATTATACGCGAGTTTTCTCCGTTTTAGAATTGGGACGGTGTTCCTTCTGGGAAGAGAGCGGGTCAAAAGAAACTTAGAAAGGGGGCCATTAGGACTTCACTATCAATGCATACAAAGCAAACAAAGAACGGTCATAAATCAGGAGAAAGACACATGCAGACGTTCAAAATAACTGTCGACGCATTAAGATAAAACAAATAATAAGAACGGCATTCATATTTTTTGTCCTCGTCAGAGAAAAAAAAGAATTAAACAGCTCTGTAATGGGAATTTCCATAATATAGATATATTTTATCAACCGTTCTATTAGACTCCAGTCGGATCTTTCTTGCTAGGCAGGATAAATCTGTGTGATAGTTAGCGGTATTGCATAATCTTAGGATGTTCAACATTCCAATTTCATGTATTCACCGTAAAGTGTAGAAATTAAATTATTACAATTTCTTTATTATGCATAAGTTTTTACATTGATTGATAGAACAATACATCTTTGGAAATAGACTTAGGTGTACAGAGTGTTTACATCTTTTTACCTATAACTAACATGAGAATGTTTTATTTAAATTTGACATGAGTAATAGTATTTAATTATAGAAAGAATGGGGGGAAAATACGATAAAAGCAATATTAACAGAACAATTACAAAATATAATGCTTAAAAACTAAATAACAATTTGTTTGGGTAAAACCAAATTTGAGTTGAGTGGATTATTGGAAATTTAATTTTATTTTTAAAAAATAATCATCAGTTTAAGTGTATAAATAGTTATATGTATTTCTGTAATGTTTGGAGCTTTGTAGTGTTTCAAATAGACACAGTGGCTAACTAATCGAGAATAATGTGATGATTCTAGAGAAGCAGTCACAATGCATTCATAATAGTGGTAACAAACACAAGAATAAAGAACGCAATTACCACATTGTGGTCAAGCAAGATGAAGTGTCCTGATTGATGGTCGCACCCCAGGTTCGACCCCCGGGGATGACAAGTTTCGTCTACCGCATGTGCACATCATGGGGTGGTCAGTGCGTCCCGCTGGCACTTCCTACCAACATGCTACATCTTGCTAAACCACGATCTAATCGCTTCCTAATCACATGCTGATATCCATTTGTCAAATATGAGAAGTGTGAGATTCCTGGTTGGGCCATGGGAAATATTATATAATAATTTGTATATCCATGGTCATGTTTGGTCGTAATAATGTAGGTTATTTAGTTTGCAAAATAAACGATCGGTTATTACCACTGGGAGATCGGGAATAATCAATAAATCGTCTCGATCCAGGTTTACTCTGATTTCCTGGAGTGTAAGTTAAATACTAAAGGTGACTTGCGTAACTAGTAATAATTAAGATCACCGACGGACAAAGAATTAAACGTTGTTGTGTCTAATAAACTCTTAAAAAAATTGTAACAACTTCTAAAAAAAATCCCACCGAGGCGTATATTAATATATGTTTTTTTTAATCTATTGACCTATTTCTCTTATGATCTTATTTTATTTGATTACACATAGTAGGTTACCAGCTAATTTAAACTATTTAGATAAGTATGTAAACGAATTTTTAGCCCTTTATTCACATATGTATTCCCTTAATTCGTTTTTCAAACCTTACTTTTAATAAGAAATTTTTAAAAATAGGAAGACGCAACAATTTACACGTTTATTTAATTGATGGTTAAAAAATTTCACAGTTAACAGTCTTGTAATTCGAACCCCATTTCGATGCCTCTTTCAATGAATTAATAGCACACTTGAAATGAGTAAAAATTCAATAAAATATATGTGATGTGATCAATCACACTCGGGGGAAATATGGGGAGCCCACCGACAAATATTTGATAAATCTTCGCGGGTAACAAAAAAAACCCTCACCCCACAAAAGTAGTTCTCAGGGTCGCTGAGCGTTGCAAGAAGAATAGTTGCAAAAAACCAACTATACCTACAACCCATTCAACCCCATCCCCTAACCATTGTGCAAAAAATCGAAAGAGCCCTTTTTCAACTGGTAATTCCAATACGAAATCTAAAAAAATATCGCGCACAGCTGAGTGTTCGGTGCAAAATCAATACAGGTTTGAAATGCGATCCGCAAATTCGAAGACCCCTTTCCATAGTTCACAGCGGGATATAGATCGTTTGAGTTCCTCCTAATTATTGTTTAAAACGGTCGCTTTTACAAAATACTCGTATCCAGAAATTGGATACTGAAGTTCAGGTGCGATTTTTTATATGTATATACCTTTTCACTTTTTAGAAACTTCATTGTGCCACAAAATGACTGACGATCATAATTCTACGCGCAGCGAAAGCGTATTGTGTGATAATGTTTCGGCGTTTATAAAAACGAAAATAAGCCATTAATAATATTCTCTAATGGAGAAATCCATCACGTATGCACCACAATGTATGTAAAGAATCGAAGGTCTTTCTAATAATTATTAGTGGTCTTTGTGGTGATTACTAAGACATAATGTTAGCTATTGTCCTGTTCACGAAGGACCACTCGCTGAGAGCTATTTCAGTTGACAAGTCCTTTGTCCTGTGGTCTCCCTAGTTCGTTTGACCGAAAGAAATTAGACAAATTGGTAAATTTCACGCATTCATTATCGATGCCTATGCGATTGTTCAATTCAAACAAATACTCACTCAACGTTGCGTGTTCCGGGAATAGCGATAGAATATTCAGCTTACCTGTAAATAATAAAAGAAAATATTATTACACCACACAATAAATAAAAATGAACCGGATATTTTAATGTGTAAATGTTTTTTTTAGTCGTAACTCCAAGGCTGATGACAACAAATCACCATCACCGGTTATACAGTGAAGAATGAGATGAACTCCTTGAACAATTATTCACCACAACGTGATGCCATTTTCAGACAAACAAAGGCTACTTTTTGCCACAGATGAATGTGTAACCAAAGCCACTAATATACGAGAAAATTCTCGGAAATCTACGACAATCAATCGAATAAAATAGAAACATTTATTTGTAAACCGAATCTCGAAAACAATAGAAAAAACGGTACAAAAATTTACGCGTTCACATCGTGACTGGTAAGAGAGAGAAGTACAAAGAATAGACTTGATTGTTATAAATATTACCTACTCTATACGAAAAATTGTTAAAATTACACAAATACCTTGTAAATAAAGGATATATACTGTTTTTTTTTCTAAAATACTTGTGTTTTATATGTATGAATAATCATACATATAAAACATATTATGAACATTTATACTTTTTGTTAATTATAATTTTAAAACTACGTGCTTTATCAACCCTTTGATCAGAAAAAAATATTTATTTAAGAGTTGAAGGATAGATAAAGAAGTGTGACCTAATTATAATACTAAAGCTGGTTTCTTCAATTGATTTGTATAATAATGATTGCACAAAAATGCTGCAATTACTCGAGAGTCAAGTAGCTCACATTTTAACAAACCAGTCCTTAAATTACCTTGCAATAATAAATAATTTTTTAATATAACCTAAGGATTTTGGATTCATGAATGAAATATATAATATGTACAAGGACTATGTATAATTCAAATTATTTATTAATGCTCTAAGAATAAGGCTAAAGATATTTATAAAACTATAATTCATTCAATCGGCTATTGAGATCGGGAATAATATTAACAAAATAAGGTTTACTCTGATTTACTGGATTTTAAGGAGGCGATTATTAAGTCGGTTAGAGCCGCCCTCTCAGTTAACTGTGTAACTGTAATAGTTAAATAGTTTTTCTCATTTTCTTGGTTTTATTAATATTTTTTTCTTTTGTTAATACTTATATGTTTTTAAATTCTGTTTCATATTTCTACTGACTAGTGCTGCATTATCATTACTGTGATTTGGGATCCCTCGTAATGCTCTAGTGGTACTGCAGTATGATATAATATAAATAAATAAATAACCCAGAAATAAGTTCGATGTTCCCTTCGAGGCGTAAACATAAATATTTTTTTAAATGAATGAATCATTTGGTGGATATCATCATCATCATCATAAGCACTCCAGTTCAGTGATGAACCAAGGCTTCCCGCACCAGCATCTTCCACTTAATGTTCCTCCAGTTATTAATTCCCAAACTCGTAACTACCTTATCTTAGCCTAGGTCTACCCTGCCTTCTCTTACCCACAGGCTTGCTGGATAGTATTTCCGATACTATCCCTCCTGCTCTTTAACCCAACCTAATGTTAAAGCCCTAATAAACTGCACTACGTTCACGCTCTTATATAATGAGTAAATCTCATCGTTCCGTCTAATTCTAAATAGTCCCGGTGCGTCCTGAACAGATTTGATGGATATAAAGAAACTTTTTTAAGAAAGGTTGATTTTTGACAGGATGAGTAAAATAAAGTGTATTGTTATTAGTAATGGGCGGTTCTGGGAAGCAGGTCAGAAATGCATGCATGCGGTTTGTTTTGGGTGTTGCATTTGGAACAAGGGGTCATTAGGGCAGCAGAAAAGGAGAATGACACCAGGCAGTCAGCAAGAAGACAGGTCGGTGCACTTAGAAAACATGGCGAATATTGACATGCTGTAGTCTTGGTATTTATTATATGGCGAGTACATTCACCTCGAGAGAATTCTTCGAACAGCACGCCCGCCCCGGATGTTCCCTCTGTTTTTATCAAAAACAACTCAATAGCCAACTTCTTCGTCTTCGGCAATGGTCATCATCATCATCATCATCATCCTCATTCTGGAGATAACCGAAAACCAAATACCGCCCCTAACAAACAATAAATAATTCTATTCTCCCATTGTACATACAAATATACGGTTATTTCAATAAATTCAAATTGGCAATAAACTATTTTATGATTGCATCTAAAAACATTGCATATAATAAAGATACCAATCATTAATACCGTTTGATAACTCAATTCTCATATTATAAACGAGTCTCCCGAGTTTCATTTTTGTGCAGACCAATAAATTGGCATTGAATTCGAGATCATTCTTATTACATATTATGTTATTCTTCCGCATAATTCAAGTGTCATTATGATCAATTTTTTACGTAACACTTGAAAACCCCTCATTTACAAGTCTTATATATTATTTTAGTTTATTATTCAAAGACACACGGAAAATTAAATATTTTATTTTTTATTTACACAAATATTCTATCTAAAATTTGTTTAAATGCGTACGATGAGAATTATGTGCGATTAATTATAAAAATATATTGCCAACAGATTATTATATTATTTCCATGTACGTATTATAGTGAATCTTTATTAAAAGTGAGAATACATTTTTATTATTGGAACTATATTTAAATAATTGTTTAATGTGCGATTTTTATTAATTTTTAGGAAGAATTTAGATAGTCTTCCCAGTGGCGTAGGATTTATTTTTCCACCCGATGCAAACTCAGAATTTTCCGACCATTGTTCTTTATTGATATAAGAAAATTTTGCAAAATATAATAATTTCATTTGCTTTGCAAAGGCTTAATCGCTGCTTAATTTCATCCCTAGAAATGCATCCCACTACGCCACTGATTTTCCTGTCATTTTTTTTATGAAAAAATTAACGCCGCAGGTATAAAAGTCATATTTAATTAGGTTCTTCTTCCAAATTCCACTATTCAATTAGTTTGTATAATATTAGCGAACAATGGTTATAATCGGTTGTTAGTAAATATAGTGTATATGGGTTGCGAAGCGCATGACCGATAAATATAAGTGTGTAAGCAGGCGAGGCGCTAAGCTGAGCTGGGCGGACGAGCAAGCAGTGTCTGTGGAGCAATGGAGTTCCTTAACCCTGGCTGAGTACACCGGAGTACATTGTACCTGGACTGGACACCTCCTCTCACATCATGACTGCCTGGTACTCGTAGCCCGCTGGCGGAGGTGGCGTGGCGTGGCGTGGCGTAGCATCGCGTGGCGTAATCACCGACAGTCTCGCGCTATTCATCACATTCACTAAACCATCTTTCAATATTTAAATAATATAACTACACTATTTCTATAGAAGAATTAAACAGAATATCAAATATTAATTTATTCAATTCTCAGAGTGAGGATTATTAATTTACTTACGCCCTGAAGAGCTATTTTTATCAAAGGGTCTTTTTGACAGATTTTTTTAGACACAACAACGTGTTAATTTTCTGTCGGTGATCTTAACTATTACTAGTTACACAGGTCATCCATTTAATAATCAGTATTTACCTTACAATACAAGAAATCAGAGTAAACCTGGATGCCTATTAGTTTTATCGGCTCAAACATTTCATAGGCAGTCTAAACTTGCGTTTTCGTGAATTATTTATTTATTTACGCCCCGAGGAGCTTTATTTAAGGATTTTTATACACAACAACTTGTTAATTGTCTGTCGGTGATCTCAACTATTACTAGTTACACAGGTCATCTATTTAATAATCAGTATTTACCATACAATACAAGAAATCAGAGTAAACCTGAACCAAGACGATTGATCGGGATTTTATTAATATTATTTCCTATTTCCCAGTCCCAATACCCGATCAATTATATTTTTTAAATGACTTGAGCCGGATTACGCAGTATTTGTAGCCGCTCGTTTTATTCCCTGAGCTAATTATTACAAAACATTCATATTGTTTGTAGAGCAAAATATGCTGATTTATTTTATTCTCCCAGTTGATTTTTTTAATCTAACCAATAAATATGTGGCCGTATAATAGATTAATGAGAGTGTTTGCGTGCGGTGCATATGCATGTACACCAATACTACCCAAGCTCTAGTCGGCGATCTCTATTCCTATACCAACCAATACTATCACGACTTACAAAATAAAACACTCTCATTACACTATGGTTTGTAAAGACTTTAAATTTATTACAGTCCTTGTATTTATGAGAACAACGAAAATAATATCAAAAAGTGATTGGTCACACTACAAGTAATTTGAAATATACTATATGTGCTGAATTTAATTTGATGCTTTTAAAACACAACATTGTAAATATTATGTATTTAGGATACATGGTGGTGAACTTGAAACATATTTCATATAACATAAATATTTATTGTGAAGAGTGTTATAAGTGATCGTGACCGAAACATTGTGGCGGTTGAGTCAGTCAGTCTGAGCGCCGAAATAGTATGGATCTCCTCGATTAGCTGGTGTCCTGATAGGCAGCGTGCGGCCGAAGACGCTCCTCCGGATAAGTGATAAGTTATTAGCATAGTCTGGCCGCATAACACGGTCACCGTACAAAAAGCAGAGTCAAGGAACTGGAGCTGATGCTTTAACAGGTCACCCATTTGTTGCGAGTTCAGCGGGTACGCGATCCAGTTCCCTTATATATTACCCTTTAGCCTACCTCCTGTCCTGTCGGGGGCGTTGGCCTGCAGTTTATTTACCTCCAGTTCGTTGCTCTTATTGAGTTTGTTTCGCCGTCGTCGTGCAATAGGAGTGACGGAGATATGTATTTATTGGACATAGCTTGCGGTCAAGGGCACCGCACTGGAGGCCATTTCCCCCTGCTCCATGGGATATTATTGCATAATACCAACACAATGGATATCATCAGCTCGTCCCGTTTGTTTTGTCAGCTCTGTTCGCACGCCATGCTCTGCTGAACACCCGACAAGCCTTTTTCCATCCTTCCCTCCACTAATTCTGCTTCCAGAGTTCACTACACTTTTCAACTATCTACTCATTATTACCTTTTCCGTTTTGATTGCCTCTACCATAAACCAGACCATACAATTATATAATATGTACAGATCTTTCAAATTATTGGATAACAAGACCTTATGGAACTGAACAGTGCTGAATGAAGAGAGTTTCTCCTATTTATTTTTTAAATAATTAATATAACAATAAATGGATATTTTAATGAATATTATCGTAATTAATAAAATATTCTAGTATAATCGAATAAGCAATTCCGAAGGCCACATTTTTTTAAAAAACGGGCACAACTCCTTAATAATTAATACTTCTCGAAAAATTATTCAATTATAGTTACATATTTTACGGCGTTAACTTACAACGTAAGCAACATAGTAATATTTATATTAAAAAAAATGAAACTATACAATTGTATATAGCATTGACTAATATTTTATATAGTAACTGCTGTATAAATTATATTATATAATTAATTAAAGGTGTATCGTTCTATAATTTATAGACAATGGGGTTTAACTTTGGAATATTTTATTTTAAAGCTAAAAATAAACTACAAATAGAATGCATAAGTATTAATCAAATAGAGGGGAAAATATAATTTGTTGCCGACGACAATCATATTTAAAAAAATATATTTAAAAATCAAAAAATTAACTATTCAATTATTGTATCTATAGTTGTTGAACGTGTGTGTGTGTGTGTTATATGAATGTCTGTACAGATTTCTCAACCATCAGTGTTATCAGATAGAGAAGAATAATATTATTTTACTGCAATTAATACATATTTAAAATCTCGAAACGGGTATTTTAATGATAATAATATTAAATTCACCTAAAAATAATAAATGACAATTTTAACAAAAAAAAAACAGTATTTATTGAGAGACTCGCTTTTTAAATATTGTGATGAGTGTTGTCATCATATGAAAAGAACCTTCTTATTAAAAAGCCAAACAGAACATAAAAAATTACCCTAGTACTAAATAAATGTAATATTTATCGAGTAAGATGCAAGTTAATAATTTATTGTTTTATCTGCATTATTAAGGTTATGATTTCGGTCGTATTTAATATTCAATATTTATTTATTTCAACGGTCATCCATGCTGATCTATCGCACGTCGTATTCGTAGTTGAATGGAGGTATTTTTTGCTCGAATGCAGATGTGTTTTTTGTATGGCGAGACTGGTTTTTTGCGCGTGTAAAAAATGGCGATTCCAGTGCAGCATGCAAGAGTCGGCGGCTCGGTGATTAGGAGGCCAAGAAATGCACAGCATAGCCAAGCAAGGGTATCAGGAGAGCAGTACAGGCGAGGAGGTGTACCGTGTACCGGTTGTATTATAACAGCCAAGCTGGCTATAATACTGGTTGTTGAACCTGACTCGGCCTTGAGTCGGTCACTGATCACCCGCCACTACTACTCACTACTCACTGAGCCTCTTCTCCATAGAACCTCCTCCTCATGTCTGCTCTCCTGATCTCCACGTATCGGACTTACGACAAAACAAACCGCCGCATACCAACAAAAAGAGACGTGACCATAACGTAACATTTTCCATATATAATTTAACAAATACATACAATTTATAACATTCACTACAATACATATAGTCGCTTTCTTCTTGAGAATGAGCTACCTAACTCTAGAGTTATCGATACATGGTCTGTACAATCGTTATTACACTTAAAATGTAGACTTCCTGACATTTGACTTTCGTATAATTTGAGTTGCTAAAGAGTAATGAAGTTTTATCTATAGAAGCGACATACATAATAACATGCATCACTTATATATGTTAGCGAGACGGCGAGGTGGTAGAAACACACACACACGAAACTTATTGGTCCAGGTATATATATATATATATGAGCATTCTACCAATGTGTAAAGTGCGTGTAAACAAACAACATTTTATTTTATTGTTGGAAATTTAAAAAACTTGGACGCCTATGGGGGAAAAGGGATAGTTTTTCCCCTCCCCATGGATTGAGTAATTGAATAAATAATATTAAAATGCCGTGGTACACTTTCTCTATATGCTTGTTTGTATAAAATATATGAAAAGAAATTTTACTTATAAGATTCTAGTAGCTTTTATCAATTAAAGTTGTTTTAAATATTTGTAGAGCAAATGTCAAAATGTAAACAAGCTCAGTGATGAGGTAGTTTACCAAAGGCAACGACCGTGATTAGCTACACGGCAAAACTATAATGTACAATCTACAATAATAATAAACAAACAAAAAAATTATCACAAACTAACTTGGATAGTCACACAGTTTACAGCGTTTTAAATTTTATTAGCTCAGTGGATAGAGCATCAGACGCAGGTTCGAATCCTGCTCAAGCATTTTTCTCGGATTACTTCATTTCGATAAAATTTAATTTAATAATCGAGATTCTATTTATAATCGCTTATTTCCAGAATTATGCAATAAGCAAATCGTGAAATAACCAATAATTTATTTTACTTTCTATAGTGGTTAATTTGTTGCATCGGATATAATTATGTAAAAATCGATTTATTTGAGACTTCCTGTTATAATTTATTTTATAATACGTACATTTGTTCGTGCAGTGGTTTTTTTTTATAAATTTTATATAATTTTTAACGTTAGTCATATTTTGGTAGAAATAATCGAGTCATGGGAAAACCAAATATGATTCATATAAAAAAATACCGACTACGTGTAGTTTTTGAAGGTTTTTTTAAAATTTGGTAACCAAGGACGAGACGTACGTCACTAAAAATGTAGAGGGTGGAATTTGAATGGACACCCACCCTTATTTGGCTTCCTGGGGGTCTCACCACTCAATTTCACGGTCAACTAAAATTTAAAATAAATAATACCTTCCAAACACAACCCCGTGAAGTTCTCCTCCAGGTTTTCAGATGACATGATTGTGACGAAATTACGGTTCGTTCTGGTCGGGGTCAGAATTAAGTCTGTTCTGGTTTGTGTGAAAGTTCACGGGGGGTTGAAAGTCGCGTGGGTGAAACACTCAAGTGCGCAAGTCTCAAAATTACCAACTGTTGTATCGGGGGTTGGGGATAATATTCCAAAGGGCGAAGAGGTCAAACAGGTTCACTGCCTTTACAAATATTATTATAAATTATAATAATTCCTAATTTATTAAAACATTCATCGCCAGATTTGTGTGCAAAATTTTCATCAAATAAAAAAAAAATGTTTAAAACTAATAATTTGTGTTATCAATTATTTCAATTATTCAGACAACCTTCTCCTATATAATATAAATATTTTATTTTACGCCCCGAGAAACTTTTTTTGGAGGGGATTTTGTATACAACAACGTGTTAATTGTCTGTCGGTAAACTTAACTATTAATAGTTAGACAGGTCACCGACAGAGTGGCTCTGCCCCACTTCAATAATCACCTCGGTATTTACCTTACAATCCAGGACATCAGAGTAAACCTGGATCAAGACCGATCGGGATTTTATTAATATTATTCCCGATCAAATCAATTAAACAATGTTTGGCTTGAGTGGGATTTGAACCCATGACCACAGTATTTGTAGCCACGCGTCTTATCCCCTGAGCTATTACGCTGGTTTGATAATATTTAATCATTTTAAAATGTATTTAAATGGCGTAGCGCGTAACGCCACCTTTGTTCACGTAGTAACACTACGCTCGCTAACCGCAATGGAATTTCACAAATGCATGCTGTATTATTACACCAATTTTATTTATATTATTAAATTCGAAATGAATTAAATTTAACTATGGAAGTATGTCGGGTTAAAGACCTCAAGACGAGTTGGATGTGGCTGGGGTCGTCGGCACCCCCGTCGGCGATGACGTCAATGGGGTAAATGTGGAACAATATTGTACCCTGGCAGTGCCATCATGGAATTTGCACATGTAGGATAAAAAGAATCATCATCTCTCAGACACACAGACATTATCCAATGATTGTTGGACTTCGTCTGGTGACCGAGTTATATTAACGATCACGACTGATCATGATGGACAGTCGGCTGTCCTGGATTAATCCTGTGACATAACACCATCAGGAATATTGATAATACATCTTAACCAATGCAAATCATTATAACAATAATACTAGGGGTATGATTCATTAGCATATATAATTTTTTTCTTCTATTGACAGTTTTTTAGTTAACCCGTCAGTGATATATTTAACTATTATAGTTCTGGCTTAATTACCAGGAAATAGTTATAAACCTGGACTGAGACACTTATTATTAACAAATCGAGGGTATCCTGTTAAAATTCACTTAGTCTTATCATCGATATTTCGGCAGAAAAAAAAACAAATTTACATTTTTAGTTTCTGTTAGTTCTAGTAGTTTAAATAGAGGTATTTTTTATAATAGTGTTATATTTGGAAAGATAAAAGAAGTCATTGACTTATACCATATTGTAAATTATTGAAATATATACCATAAATTTATCGTTTTGTTAATACTTTTTTATCACTAATTCGCAATTATCTCAAAACCATGAATAATTTGGCATTTTTGCATTTTGGCGAAATATGAGTTTTTCGAGATACGAGCTTTCGGCTGGGAAAATCTTGGGTCAGAAAAGTTTATCGAAAAAGGCAAAAACCAGTGATGATAAAAGCACTGACGAAAATCAAGCGAAAGTAATACTATATAAATCTAATTTATTTCTCAACAATACATATTTGTCATAACTATGAAAACTGCTTTATTTTGCGAGGACATTTTGAGAGCTGGAAAGGATTAATGGCAGTTTGTTTCAAGATACGAGTATTTATAGATACGAGCAAGCTTGAAGAACGAATTAAACTTGTAATTCGAGGTATCACTGTATGTCAATATTTTTCTTACATGACAATTTAATTATTTCTGTTCAAGCGCCTTATACCTGGTATGATATATTGCGTAACTGATGTACATACTCAATTCATATATTTTTATTAATAAAGTACAGTTATGCATATTCAATTTGTGAAGATTGAATGTGTGGTTATTATTTTGTTAAATGTGAATAATTTTTATTAGTATGGAATAACAACGGATCGACCTCGGCCCGGTTGGAGGTGGATGCCCCGCACGTGAGCCGGCCCCCAACAACTAGACACTTTCGTCATTGCCCCTTTAAATATTGCCTACACATCTGGAGCGATTCAGGTTTCCTAATGCTAATTAAGAATGCGAAAATCGAGCCCGACTCGTCAATTTCCTATTCTTCATTATTACTAAGTGGATAAGTCCTTGGGGTGTTTGACGCCGAAGGCTTTCACCTTGAGGCGAGCATCGCTCTTTGGCCCAGTTCCTTTGAGCGGGTGCCAGGGGGTGGTTATGGTGACCTGTCTTCCCTTAAGGGTGGTACGCCAACCCCGAAACTCACATACAAAGATATAATCACCTCGTCACGCAACATTAATGATTACATTGAAAAAATGCAATTTTGGAAATTTATATAAGAGGGTTGATATATTGACGGGAAGTTAGTATGGATTTATCAATTATTGACCTAATATTCAACTAGATCTTCAAACTGATCATCGAGGATACCTGGCAAACATTATACTGTAAACATCTCTCTTCATATCTTCAGTTATATTTCACAGTAAAATGGGTAAATGCATTGTTACTACATGTCATATGGACTCAAATAGATCTAGGCTCAGTTTTTACCGCTGAGTACTTCTTTAACATGTTTTAAATATTATTGCGTTTTAATCGCCAAAGTATTGTCACAGGCACTCTCAGTGGTCACTATAAATGTGTTGAGTGAGGAAGACACACTTATGCCTTTATCTAATAGGAGAAAAGAGTGCAACAATACACAGGCTATACGACTTATTTATATGCAATGCGATATCTAATGGTGGTGATAAAAACATAAGATATCGCATGAGTGGCTAAATGCGTGTTTAGTTAAAGCGGATCAAGTGGCCAAAAACATGAGTTATCCGGTAAACATTATACGGCAAACATCTCTCTTCATATCTTCAGTTATATTTCACAGTAAAATTGTTACTTCATGTCATATGAACTCTTCTTTAAGATGTTTAAAATATTATTGCGTTTTAATCGCCAGTGTATTGTCACAACCACTCTCAGGGGCCACTAGAAATGTGTTCAGTGAGGGAGACACACTTATGCCTTTATCGAATAGGAGAGAAAAGAGTGCAACAATAAACGGGCTTCATGAAATTGACACGAATTATTTATATGCAATGCTATGATATCTATGATACTGATATTACTTCATCAATTTCTTACTTTAAAGTGTAATCATTGTAATACTGTTTTGAGGAATAGTTAGAAGGTATTGTGGCCAAAAACGCCTTGATCCAGTTGCAGGGAAACGACCCTAAACTTTGTGGTGTGAGTTGAGGAGGACCACTTCCGTACTAAACCAGGTCGACTCCTGTAAAATACATATAATACGAATATCTCGTCATTTTGTGAAAAAAAAATCGCTTATCTCTTATTAAAAATTTCTCTTTATGGCAATAATCGAGTCGGCGATCTTATTTGGGCATGATAAAGCAACAAAGGCCGCACTGATGTAATAAAATAAATATATATATAATTAGCGTATAAAAATGTAATAAAATAAATATATAATAATTAGCGTAATAAAATAAATATATATATAATTAGGTCACGGCACCAAGTTCGACGACCCCGGTTCAAATCACCGTTTGGGTAAATTACTGGAAAAGTACCACTGTCTGATAACGACGCTCTCCTAAATTAGCTTTGCTCCGTTTTATTTGTGATGATATGGACACCTGTCTATTGTGATATCCATTTGACATTTGTGCTTTCCAAGGTTCTCATTTACGGTGTTATTACGCAAGTGTTGTGAGGCTAAAACTTTCACCACATCGTCTCTTCGCATCCGCCTGCTGTATTATATGTACGAGTTGCACAACATGGCGAAACTGGGACGATTGCGTATCCTGTCTCATGTTGTTCTTTCCTTATAGCATGCCAGGTTCGATGCCCATCGCTGGAAGGTCGGGACACATCGTTTGTGATAGACGGTGTCAACGACATCAAAAAAACACGTTACCTAATGATATTTTCGCTTTCATCGGTGGTCGGAGAAAGCGTATCGTCACACTTTCGCCGTCAACACAAACCTGATTTCCACGTACGCGTTGCCAACAAACCGTAAAGTACGTACATTTCTCCCGAGAGCGTCGCGTTGTTTATTATAAGTGGGTTATAAAAAAGTATCGAGGATATATCCCAAATAGAAAAGAGTGTCGTCGCACTTCCTTGAACCGAATACTGGATGTAGTGGGAGTACCCCCGTGTCCCAAAAAGACCATTATGACCCACTTTCGACGATCAGAGCAATGACCGACGAGGCAAGGCCTTGTACTGGCTCATTCTATTGGCACGCGCAAACAACTATCAATGTTTCAACTAAAATCCCTCAAATCCACCCCATATTTATTAAATTATTTGATGAAAAGCTCCCTTGGAATATACATATATATATATATATATATATATATATATATATATATATATATATATTATATATATATTATATATTTATATATATATATATATATATATATATAAATATATATATATATATTATATATATATATATATATATATATTTATATATTTATATATATATATATATATATATATATATATATATATATATATATATATATATATATATATATATATATATATAAAATATTAAAGATGTTATTTCACTCATTTCTGATATCAAATTAAACCAGTTAAGTTTTTATCTATATTCATTTTTGCGGAAAAAAATCTTAAAATTGAAAAGTATAAGACTATCCATGTTGAGAAGCATCATTCTAATAAGGAGGTGTTTATTTGTGTTGTTACATTTTTCAATGATAGAGCTGTAATAAGCATATAGTAATTTTTAACTTCAGCAAAAACAAATGAATTTACACAGATTTATATATATTTATATATATATATATATATATATACTGAGACTATTTGGGGGTGGTAGGGTATCGCATGAATAATTTAAAAAATAAATTATTTTATTAATAAAAAAATATATTTATTTTGGAATCAAGTTTGGGCCACCTTCTTGGAATCGGGTGTTTCTGTGAATTATTATTTGTGAATTGAAATTTTTTTTTCGCTTATATATTCCAAGAGCTTTTCATCAAATAACCTCAGTTTAATTCATACACATACCAATATTTTACAAACAAACCTCTTCCAGTTCATTTTTCAATCAACAAATGAATGTAATAAATTATATCTTCTAAATCTAAGGGAAAAAATATTCGGCCTAGTGCTTAGTTAGGCATGTATTTTCTTAATAAATGTATTATTACTTTATTTTAAATTTGCATTAATTTAATTACTTTTTTTTTAAATTAAATTATTTTTATTTGCACATGAAGTCCTTGTTTATTGTGTCTGTAGTATGGAAAAAAGTAGAGCTTAACTAACCGTAAACGGCTGCGATTGCTGATATCGTAACATAATATAATATGGGATAATTTATTAGAGTATGTCAAATAATTCTTCAAAAATATTCAATTCCGCATTTTGGCAAATGTAATCTAGATAACGGCAATATTATCATCGATGAAGAGTTTATTTTCGTCTTGAAAATATTTTTTCTTATCATAGAATGTGACCAATATATATGTATGTATGCAAATGATTACGCGGTCGCGATGTTTATTTAACTTTAGACGATAACAAGAATCGAGGTTGAAAAATAGCATAGCATTATTATGTAGGCTGTATTTTCAACAGCGAAATATTGTCATTGTCATCAGTTTAAATTATATGTCGTTTTTGGGGTATTGTGTAATGTTTATTTTTGCGTGTATTCACATTACGTAAATACGATTGTAGATTGTTTGTTAAACACACGCGAGATTAGACATTGAACATTCATATTATTTCGATAGATTATTTTATAAGAATGTGTGTGTTTGTCTTAGTTAAAGAGGTGTTTGTTGGTGAGGCAAATTAAGTCACCTACTTATCGGTCATACACTCATAGAACAGTTCAAGGGGAGACACGCTCAGGGTTGCCAGCTGACAAACTATTATATTGTGCTAAATATATATATGCAAAAATATATTGATCAACATTATTTGATATTATAGTTATGCAGTTTGACTAATTACTATCTTAGGTTAATAATCTCGCCTTTAAGCATGTTTAATATTATGTTGAGTAAGGCTAGGTTCACACTTATCCGTACTAACGAGTTTGCAGTTGCCATAAGGCACGGCACAGACATAAGTGCTTGATGATGCTTCTCGTATCTCCGCCAATGAGAGAAACGTAAACATACACCAGCGCCAATCAGTGTCAAGCGCTCGTTTTCTCATTGGCGGAGATCAATGAGCTCATATATATAATAAGATGCCAGGCATAGGCATGCTTCTACCGCCTCTCCGCCTCACCAATTCAAATTCTATTGCGTGTACATGTATTCGTAGCTGGGCATATACGAATGCATGACACAATATTGCAAGGCGCTTCTTTAGATAAAAGTTCATTGATTGTATCCAATGCAAAAAAATAATCATAAACACATTTTTAACAATTAAATGTATAAAAATCATAATGAAAATTTAATAAATCTGTGCTGAGCTTAATTATGACATTTACTCTATACATTATTATACTAATATTCCATTGGGTGTCGAAGGGGACACACTTTTTCCGAAGAATATGGACGGCTAAAATAATAAATACTTTCTCTTTCATATTCTAAACTGTTTGTTTTCAGATTATGTATTACAAATATTTAATCATAATTGTGGCGAGACGCCATAGAAAGAAATGTCATACGAAAATAAACGGCGTCTGTATGTATGTATATATTTTTCAAGGCGACTCCGTGACCGACATCTCTTATTTCCTTCATACTTGTGGCATTACAATATGAACAGAGCGAGACAGTGCTATCAATGGACGCCTTTATTCGCGACGAGCTAGTTGAATGTATGTCCGTCTCTCTTGCTCGTACCGTCTGGGTGAACGAGTGGGAAAGAGAAGTGTTGTACGATAATTGTAGGTTGACCTAGATTCGGTGTGGGGTTATTGGCCGTCTTGTACGGTGGTATGTGTGTGGCCTCGAAAACTGTGTATATGTACACGGTGTGTGTGTAGTTGTACGGGAAAGCTACTAAACTCACTTTCGCGCGGACGTAACTACGATTGAATTTCTCTTTCAATACATCATTTCCATTGTTAAATAATCACAACAAATCGTTAAATATTTTTCCAATCATTCGTGTGTAATATATAAAAATTAAATAGTGTGAGAAGGCCACGGGGGCGATGAACTGACCCACATACATTTCAGTTAAGGTTATTATAATCTCCCGATAACCATTTTTGCAATGTGTCAAATGGCGAATTTCGAAAATGATTGCATAAATTGTCTTGTTTAGTATTCATAATGTAACAATGAAAGTGTATCTACATGACACATGTATCGTCGCGACGCCAAGCGAAAAGCGACCGTAGAAGAAGGTCGCTAATGATGCTTTTACGTTGCCGACGCCGATACCAGCTGAGCGCCATAACGTCGCAAGTGACGTGACCGCCGGGCGATTCACGACGGTTGTAGTTCGCCTCGCGGAACACCGTAAGGCGCTTTTTTGCTCAGCAAGCGACGGCGCTGTGCCAAGGTTTTCCGTGCAGTGACCCAGGCGCCTTGAAACAATTTTCATAGTACGTCCAGCGGGAGGAAAACGGAACGAGATAATTTTGTTTACATATAAATATGATTATTTTTAATTAGTGTACCTGCTAATACTCTCCCCAGGAGCAGGTCGGAGTCTTGCGGGGGCTGTTGGTGCAAGACGAAGGGATCAAGCTGGACCTCGGAGTCGGATCCCGAGGATGTGTCATCGTGTCCAGGGCATTGGGGGCGGTGGTCCAGGAGTGTTATAACTGTCATTGGTGAGCAGTGCCGGCACATGAGGTCAAGGGACACTTCGTGCACTCGACTTGGCGTTTGGAGCGCGTGTGTTGACAGTTAGTAGCGGCATGTTAGCGACTAGCACTGCGCATGCGTCAACCACCACAACAAAACACAAGCTTTCAGCAAGAGCTTTTCACACCCCCGTAACACCATAACAATACAACAACAAATACCCAATAACTATGCAGTTAAATCAATCATAATCTAACTAATGCTAATTAGGCCAGTACTAAACCTACGGTGCAGAAACATGGGTTATTACCAAAACTGAGGAGGATAGGCTACTTAGGTTCGAGCGGAAGATTCTTAGGAGGATCTTGGGTCCTGTTCAGGAGGCACCGGGACTATTTAGAATTAGACGGAACGATGAGATTTACTCATTATATAAGAGCGTGAACGAAGTGCAGTTTATTAGGGCTTTCACATTAGGTTGAGTTAAGGTAAAGAGCAGGAGGGATAGTATCAAAAATACTATCCAGCAAGTCTGTGGGTAAGAGAAGGCAGGGTAGACCTAGGCTAAGGTGGGCGGACGAGTTCTATAAGGTAGTTAGGAGTTTAGGTATTAATAACTAGAGGAGCATTAAGTGGAAGATGCTGGTGCGGGAAGCCTTGGTTCATCACTGAACTGGAGTGCTTATGATGATGATAATCATCTTTTATTTTTATTTTATATATTCCCCGAAGGGCTTTTTGAAACGGTTTTTAAAAATTTGGTCGTTGGACACAACAAAGTGTTAATTAACTGTCGGTGATCTTAACTATTACTAATTACACAGGTCACCGACTTAATAATCAGTATTTAACTTCATCATCATATAAGAGTAAACTAGGATCAAGACGATCGATCGGTATTTAATTGATACTGAATTTAAAAGCTTGACAGTCCTGAATTTCTATTTCATTCAAAAATTTTAATTTTTCATTAATTCAGTTTATTAACAGTATAATTGAAAAAATATGGGTGTATGTATATACATCAATATTTATTGATTTATATGTACACGCCTAGGGGGGGCTTTTTGGTTTTTAATACGTAACTAAGTGTTAATTCATTGTTTATCGGTGATCTTAACTATTAATAGTTACACAGGTCACCGACTTAATAAGCAGTATTTACCTTACAATACAGGAAATCTGAGTAAACATGGATCAAGGCGATTGATTGTGATTTTATTAATATCATTACCGATCTCCCAGTCGTAAAAACTTATCAAATCAATTAAAAAATTCTTGACTTGCATGGGATTTGAACCCATAACCATTAATTATTTGTAGTCACGCGTCACGCGATATCTTAATTAATTGTAACCCAAGTTATACCTATATATGAAAATGTATATTTTAATAATGTGAAAGTGCGATAAGTAATAGTAAAGATAGTGTAACGAAACACAATTGAAGCATTTATGATGAAAAGCTTTCAAATCCAGTTAAAAAAGTAGAAAAACTAACATTTTCTTTCAATGTGGATAATTTAATGAATTTACAAAATTTTTATAATCAAATATTACAACTAAGGTTTAAAAGAATCCGTTACAAACAAAACATCAAAAAATTATTTAAACTGCATTTGAGTCCTTCATATTCGTATTTTGTGTCAAAAAAATTATTATTGAGTAAAAGGATTCAATTAAGGTTTATAAAAATAAGAACATAATCACCTTTTTATATGTTGATTCGAAATTTATACAAATACTTTGGGTTCAGTGTCAAAGTATGTGTTGTCATTTTTAATGAATGTTTAAATTGCAAGAGATCCAAACTATTTATTTGATAATTTATTACACTTTAAAAGTGCTTATTTTGTTCTCAATTTGTAGATAAATTTTTGTGTTAAAGTAACCCAACGGTTTATAACATTAGTAGTGCAGTTTTCACGCTCTACATACCGCGTGTAACGGTTTTAAGGGAGCAAAATCCTCGTCACAATGGTGTTTAGTTATCAAAGTGAAAAGCCGGTCGTGTTGTTTGTTATCTGGAATTATATTACAGTAGTAGGTCACAAGATAGGACACCTCCTTAACCGCTGAGCTATGTTCGTTTCCGCGTTTCAGATAACAAGGGTCGCAGGTTCGATGCCCACACAAGTGTTACAGATACAAAGTGCATATTTACACATAATTGCATTGCTCAAAACATTTCCTTGATATCAAAACAAAGCTTTAAACTGTGTGTACATATAACTATTACTGACGAAATTATTTATTGCGGAACGAGCTATAAATATTTTATAATGATGTCCCAGTTAATATTATATGTACGTGTTGTTGATAAAAATAGGCAAGTGCATAATATTTCAACACGTGTTGTTGTTAAAAACACTTTCTCTTACGAAATAGTCTGCAGCCTTTTAAAGTTTAAACCAATGATTCTATCGGAGCTAGTTTCAATAAACAGGGAGCTACCTAACTCGAGAGTTGTCGTTTAATTTTTATGCAATTGGTTGCATAAAAATGCAGCACTTACTGAGATTTGACTCTGGTTGGGTTCGAAAAAACCTACACTCAATTTAAAACCCACATGCTTTTATTATATTTAAAAATTAATCAATATTATTCATTGATAAATAATATTTAAACGCTTTTTTCTGTTGGGTTGAAAGAAAAGCATAAATTATATAAAAACGAAAAGAGCATGGTTTTTTACTATTCTTATCATGAGTCATTGTTATTAAAATTATTTGATTAGAAGAGCATTCAATTAAAATAATTAATTTTAAGAGACTAGATAAAATATTATGTGTAGGCAAAAAATATGAATTATTAAAAAAGGTGTGGTTAATTTTATAAAGCAATGTTATTAAGCAGTTCATTGTATAATAATGTAGACTTTTAAACCTGATGAGTTATAATTGTAATTTTCAAATTGAGCTCTGATAAATTATAAATATATATTTCATCATCATCATCATAAGCACTCCAGTTCAGTGATGAACCAAGGCTTCCCGCACCAGCATCTTCCACTTAATGCTCCTCCAGTTATTAATTCCTAAACTCCTAACTAACTTATAAAATTCGTTCGCCCACCTTAGCCTAGGTCTACCCTGCCTTCTCTTATCCAAATATATATTTATTAATATATAATTATTAATAAATAAATTATAAATAAAATAAGCTTTTTCGAATAAATAAGGTAAATAAGCTATGTTTTGTATGGTACTGAAATATTTGAGAAAAAATCGATATTGAGTGGGCGATTATTAATTAGTATGTTTATACGATACCCGTCTCTTGTTGGAGGTCAGATAAAATATAAAATCAAATAGATCACGATGTAAAGGCTTCAGTTATCAATAATTGTATTTAATATGAACGGATATAGGAGGTAGTGACGTCATTTAGTGACCCAGTAACGGTGCACAACCTTGCACCGAACGTCGACCTGGCCTAAATTAACTACCAACCCAGCTAACACACACAAGCTTTGTTATAAATGTGAAGATCAACGAGACGAATAGTTAAATATGATAATTTAAGGGGCAAACGGAAAAGGTTGTACATAACATTACTTTCCACTTTTGCCTTAAGACATGTAACATATAAGCTGAAACTTTATTAAATGTGTATGATTCGTCATTATGCTTTACGACTGAGTTCTATTAGCAGTTTATAGTTTTAGACACTGAAATTGTAGCTTTTCGACACCTTGGCCTGTTTACTGGAAGGTGTGTGGGCGAATTGGAATATAAGTACTTCAATTAAAATATTCTAATAGGTATTTAGTCACACCCTTGGCTATATTTATATAAACAGACAAAACAAAGATTGAAGGTTTCTCAATTTTAAGTTTCGTTATGAATGAAATTCTTTGATGATCTCACCATAAAATATCACCCACCTCCTCTCGATCTACGATCACTTTTATGGCTATAATTCGATAAATAATATCCCATTTACTCAATAGACATAAAGATATTAAGGTAAGTTTCATCCCTTATATCCTAAGCTATACAAATTTCAAGCCCTCCTGAAAATATCTCTTGATTATTATAATACTTCTAATGAACTACGTATGTATATGTCTAACTATTATATTTTGAACAATTGAAGACCTTGGTGGAAAAACACTAGTTGTCACAATAATAAAAATTGAGAGACTAAAAACATCATAATCTTGATATTTAAATTTATTGAAAGATGTATTGTATGACATGCGCGCTTTTTTTGAAATGTTTTTACTGATAACAAAAAAATGCAATAATATAATTTCTCGATTTGTTTGGACATGTGAAATTAAAGGATCACTGTATGTTAAATTACAAAATTCTTATTAATACATTCACAATACTTTTCGATCCACCATCTCCCTTTCGATCACGAACAATTTTAACTAAAATCGCACGAAAGTCCCTGATTAGTCATTATAGATCACGCCTTTAATCGTCGCCAATAATTTTGACATCTGCTGTCTTTCCACCAAGCTTTTCAATAATCAGTATTCATTTTTATTTATAATGAACATTATTATTCCCAATATATTTTTTGTAATAAACCCTCAACCCATGTTTCCTCTGAGTCATGTTATTAAATAAATAAAATAATGTTAAAATACTGTTGTTACATTGTATATAAATGTATTGGCTAGATTGTCAATGGATTACTTATGCACCATAGACATATAAAAACGATAAAATGACGTGATTTTAAGATGGTCAACCTTGTGTGATTGTCTTTGGCATCATTTATCAGAGTACATGGTCAGTGTGTCAACATTTGAGTGCACAAAGGAAACATTATGAAACTGATGTTTTTGTTTACTTTACAATGAATTTCCAGTGATATCTCGTACACATACACATCAATTTAACCGTTAAAGCTGCTGAATTAAACAGTGTGGTTTATATTTCGAAACATGGACACGGTTAAGAAGCTGGAGAAGTGAGAGCTTAAGGTCTCAAAAGTGGAGCCACGATCTGGTAAACAGCTGATTGCATTATCCGAGGCCTTGGCAGGACAAATGTGTACTTACATTCGCCATTACAGTCATACTTAACTGTGGATATAACTAGACAGGTGGTTTATATCAAAAAATAGAGTTTGAGAATATATAGATTTGTATTCTTCTCCTTTTGCATAACGGGCGCTTTTTTTATCACCCAGAGCAAGCAATTTTGAATCATGACTGGCCAAATATACATATATAATATTTAAAATAAATTATATTCATTAGAAATGCCTGCAATTTAACGAGAGCTCGGCAAATTGCATAAAAATTACGGTATCGTGAGTGTAGACATTGTTACAAAAAACAATTTTTCGCTTACTTGTCTGAAAACTTGGTGAAATTGGATCGCTTACCTGAAACAAAATGTTTTTTAAGAAATTAATTAAAGTAAATATTTAAAAAAAATGTGATAGGGGTTCACCTGAAATATACACATATACATATATGCCATGGGTTCATAGTTTTTATTTTAGAATTGGTATAATACTTATAGTGGTACCTCGAGATACGTTCCTGGATCATCGTCGTATGTCAAAACAATCGTATCTCAAAGCAATTTTTCCAATACAAACTGCCATTAATCTGTTCCAGCCCCTCAAAAAGTCCTAGCAAAAAAATAGTTTTCTTAACGTACCAAGTGTTTTTGAAATGTTTATGTACATTTTGTAAAATCGACAATGGATAATTTTAGGTTAGGTTAGGTTAGGTTAGGTTAGGTTAGGTTAGACAATGGATAATTTTAGGTTAAAATAAATAAACTAGTAATAACGCACATAATGATTATTAATTGGTTTTTTTATGTACACAATTCTGGCGCGAAATTCTAGTAGTGACCTTCCATAAAAATTAGGGATCATCTATAAAATTATCGCGCATAAAAATTCTCAAATTTTCGACGTATGTCGAGGTAGGAATTCTCGAATATTATTCGTCGTATCTCAAAACATTCGTATGTCAAGGTACCACTGTATTTGTATTCATCAAGGAGCTTTCCACTAGTTTATCTATTTATGCTATACGTGTATCTAATATAATTTTTAATCTTGCGGCAAATTACTCAATTGCGAATAATAATCTCGTCCAATTATCACATATTAAATAAAACGGCAGGAATGTGTAATTTGTAAAGTAAGAGAACGTAATGTTATTTTATGCACAACCTTGCTCACAATACAAACTGCGATTAAAGATTGAAACTTTAAATAACAATGCATTGCGGTTTTGATTTACGACATTTGAGCAATAGCATCGTTTCATTTAAATGTCATACGATATTCAAGGAAAAATACATTTTAAATAACAAGCTCGAGGATCTAAGACGACAAAATTCGATAATATCAAAATGTTTATTGATATCTTTGAATGTATATTTTTTAACTCATGGATTAAGAGATTAAGAGCCGCCTTGTGGCCCAGTGGTTAGTGTAACGGATTCGTGAGTGAAGACTCCTGGGTTCGATTCACGGCACCGGAGTCACTTGGTAGATCTAGCTTAGCAAACTAGATCTTAAGTACTCATTGCTGTGTGGTGGCCTGGGAAACCATCTCTACTATATTCTCCCGTAAAGGCCAAGGTGGCCTGGCCAACCCCTAATAAAGGGACTCCCGTCAATAGGGAAGGCGTCACGATATTTTTTTTTTTTTTTAAGAGATTAAGGTTATTTACGGACTGAATGGAATTATATATGTATCTATTAATAATAATATGCATTGCTCGATTTCAAAATATACTATTAAATTAATTTTTAGTTATGAAGAATATATATATTAAATTAATACTTGGTGCAAAATATAATATTCATTTAAAAGGGAGGAAACCTCATACAAGTTTATAAAGAGCATGAATTTACTGAGAAAATTATTAATCGCGTTGATTACATGGTGAAATTCAATAATTATTTGAAGAAATAAGTTTGCAATTTCCACTATATTTTTATTACAGCTTAGTGCTTTAGACTACCAACATTTAGTCATTTTCAGATTCTAGTCTTATTTCTTTAAATATCTGAGAAAATTACATATTTATATATATATATATATATATATATATATATATTTTTTTAATATAATTTAAAAATAGAAATAAAATATTAGTGCTTTTAGAATAGAGTTTGGGCTTCAGCTTTTGAAATCAGCTGTTTCTGTACTCAGTAGTTAAATACGTAATTATTTTTATAAGATTAATTAATAATAAAAATATCTTTATAAAGAAATATTTTTTCGCTTATTTTTGCGATATCCTATCACCACTTAAAAATATTCTCAGTTAATCCAAGTTCACTCTGTATAGCGTTTCTCTGTAGATGATTTTTTAATATTGTAAAATGAAAAATGTGAATTCCAATCATATTATTCAATATATGTCAAAAAATATTCACTAATATTTCGAATCAATGTCGAATAATATGAAGAAAAAAAATCAAAGCGTACGAAATATCCATACATGTATGAATAAACTATTCAATTCGCAAACGTATTGAATTTCCAATCAAAAGTAGTGCAGATTGTATTGAAATATTTTGATTATGTATGCATGAAATGGCTCACAGTCCGGGTGATATTTCAGAATATGTAACTGTTGATAATAACTAGAATGCGATTGGTAGTTATTTTATTATTTGAATGTTACGTCATGTTGCGGTCGACGACCTGTTGAGGTCATCCAAGCAAGCGTCGCGACGCTCCGTACAGAATATCACGTACCATCGGGTTTATTAATAAAGTGCATCGAATATGTTATTCTACAATATGAATAATAGAGAATATAGTTAGTAACCAAATGACGTGTTGGAGGGCCAGTCTATAGTGCAATATGGCCGTGGCACACTGTTACAAGGCAAAGCTCGCTCTTTACTGGAATGCCTCTTACCATCACTATTGAACCTTCATTCTATCAATTATACTAACGTATATCTTACAAACATTGTATTTCAATACTGATTCCATGAACAACAAAGCCTGTTTAGCTAATATATAAAACACAATACTTGTCAACGAAGTCGCAATCACATAAAAACTACAAATGCTCCCAAAAACCCAAAATATTCAGCTAGTATAAAGTATGGACTTTTAAACCAATTAATAAATTAATTATATTGACATGATTAAACTGTAATCTTTTCAGCGAGGTTGGTCTAATAGAATTGTATCTAATCATCATCATTATACCATTAGCAGATTTTTAATAAATTTGTATACCCACAAATTCACAAAAAAAATTAAGAGAATTTTGAAATATGTTCACTTTTTTGACAATAGAAAGTTAAATAAACCAATTATTAATCTAAGTGAAAGAATTGAAGTTTAACTGTAGGTAAATGACAAATTGTATATCATTTCGAAATTTTTATATTAATTCAAAATTAAATTTGACACTACAACTTACAGTACATTTATACATATTATTCTTATATGATTATTGTAATTTTGAATATCAAAATAAGAAAAAAGACCAAGTTTAATCGCAAACTTATTAATTATATTATTGTAAATCAATATTTAATAAAACAAAATTATATTATTAAGAATATGCATTTTAAATGACAAGAATTTTCCTAGAATAAAGTAATATATTTCCGTAAATACGATAGTAGAGTTACTTAGCTACACTTATGATCAGTTTTTTGTTAGTTAATGCCTCGTCTGAGCCTCGGGCGAGGCACTAATTAACAAAAAACCGATCAAAAGTACAGCAAAACAACTCTATTAAGAGTCCTACTTGAAAAAACTTTCCTTGTTTCTATAATAAATCATACATTCTAATTTTATATAAAAAATATTGTTTCAAGAATCAGTGGCAAATAGTTTTAAATAAATATAAAATGACAGTCTGCATGAAAAGTACAATTTATTTAAAAAAAAAAAACTTCCCCTCAAATGTATACAAATTAATTCTAAGGCGATTGATTTTATATATATATATATATATATATATATATATATATATATATATATATAATATATATATATATATATATATATATATATATAATATATATACTAGTAATAGTTAAGATCAGCAACAGACAATTAACGTTATTGTGTATAAAAACCCTTTTAAAATAAAAGCACCTAGGAGGCGTAAAATAAATAAATAAACTCACTCAATCATAGTGAAATTATTTAGAAATATCATAAATATTTGCGATTTAATTTTATTTATATATATATATATATATATATATATATATATATATATATATATATATATATATATATATATATATATATATATATACATATATAGTGTTTATTTATATTTAAGCACGTTATTGTTATCTTTTCTTAAATATGATGAATATGTAATACTGGTGTACTATTTTGAGTGTAATGATGATGATGATGATGATGATGGTGGTCCCCGGGTGAAGTGAGTGACGGGCGCGAGGTCGCAGGTTCGACGTACCCTAAGCAGACCAGGTCATGCCAACCTTACCACATACTACAATATCCTGTCTAAATATATCATCTATATATTACAATTTTAATATTCTTAAATTACATTCAAATAACGACAAAATAATAAAAAAATTCTGTGACTTTGAGTAAAAATAAAATTCGTTACCGATTAATTTTTGTGCAAACAATTAGTCGAGCAACAATTTGAATAAAATAAATAAACAATTACATTTTAATTATTATCTTTAACGATATTTTTTTGACAGTTTCACGATGTATATATCGAGGGTATACTGCCAAAATGCACTAAGTCATATTTCATAGTTGTGAGATAATTAGTGAGAAAAAAAGTCTTAACAGAACTACAAATGTATGGTATATATTTGAATAATTTACAATGTGGTATAAGTCAATCTTTCCAGATATAACACAATTATAAAAAAATACTTATATTTTAACTACCAGGACTAACAGAAACTAAAAATGTTAATTTGACTTAGTTAATTATTTTATTATTTTAGCTTATTTTTTCCTGAAATATTGATGATACGACTAAATGCGTTTTGTCAATAGATAAAGTAATAAAAAAAACATATACAAATGCATCTCTAACTCAAAATCATCAAAATATGACTCAGTGCATTTTAGCAGTATACCTTCGATATATAAAAAACGGAAATTACTTGACCAAAAGTACAGATTCCTCCGGGCGGCCATTTTTTTATATGAAAATACCGATGTATTTAGTTGTTAGGATATGAAAAATAGACATTTCTTATAATTCAATAGTATTGATACAAATTCAACTTGATGATATTTTAAATGATTAAGTAATAAATCGCCTTTTTAATATATAAAATAATTTAATGAATGCACTTAAAAGGGCCATATATTTTTTTAAATGACTACTTAAAATTATAACAAACTTAATAAGTACATAACTATCTGGGTATATTGTAAATATATTTTATTTTAAATCAAATAAGCAATTAGCAATCTAATCTTGTGGTGAATGTTAAAAAAGCGCGACAATTGGTTAATCAGTATGTGAAATATTTAATATTATTTATTAAAGTGAATCGAGTCACCAATAAATGTATTATTAATGATTGAAGATACGTGAACAAATAATTCGTTGTTAAAAAACTCATATTTCATTTTTTTCTTAGTAGAGTAGAATCAGGTCAAATGTTACATAACTTAAAAAGAGTTCAACAAAAGTAATTCTCCATTCGACATTGATAACCAAGTATATGTAGTAATAGTGCCTTTGATATTTTTCATTGAAAACCTTCGCAGTTATAAAATATGCATGACAACATTGAAATACAAATATCAATAAAAGCCAGATATGTTGAATAAGGCAAAAAGTCGACCAAGAATAGCTAGTTTGCTTTAAGATATGCTTTAATTAAGATATGCTCAATTATTATGTTTGTTATTGAAGACATTAGCGGAAAAACAGCTTTTTTTTGTCATAAGAATCAAAATTTTCAAGACATACTAAAAATTTATCTTGATATTGAAATTTATTAAAAGGTGTATTATCATCGGCTGTTTGTATTTTCATTGACCACATAAAATATGCAATAATATCATTTCTAATATTTTTTCGACATATGCTTATTAAAACTTTTTAATCAACGATTCCCCATTTGTACATATACAAATTACAATACCTCTAAATAATAATAAAAACCCGCAAATGTCTCTGATTGGGCAAATGTAATGTAATGAATAATATGATATAGGTGATGTAATAATATGATCGATTTAATATTGCTAAACTGGCGTTAACTCTTCAAATTAGAGGCATTTTATATGGAAAATTATTTAGAAAAGATTCAGAATAATGTATTTAATAACTTTTAATGGTCTTATTTAATTTATTTATCTTATTTTATATTTTAAAGATAGGGTTATTGAGGAATTAATCGAAAAAAATAGACTGATAGCGGGTTATTCTTATTTTATTAATACTTCTCCTTATTAATACTTCTCCTTATAAAATATTCACAATTATTATTCCAGTATGTGTTTCCATAATAAATATATTTTTAAATTGAATGGGCAATTTCAGAAAGGGTATGTTTCAAACATAATGTTTTTTCTCCTATAGATTATAATTAGTCTTTTATGTTTGTTGGAAATGTGCCCTTTTCAAAATTGCCCATTCAATATAAATTTGATATAATCATGAACTTCTGAAAGCTTCTTGAATACACTTCTTTAAAAAATATATAATGAAATATTTAGTTATGTATTATATCTTAATTTTCCAGTAATATGCACATTCTCTTTAATAATATTATCCAGTTCAGCAAATATTAAACAATGTATATAAATAAGCCAAATTCAAATGTGGTGACAGAGAGACTTGATGACAAGTATATTGACTAGACAAGACATGTTGCCAAGTACATATGCCAGCCTAGTCTTCCATGGTCCGAAATATTTACCAATCATCAGTTATATTTATTGAAAAGTTTACTCTCACCCACTTGAAAATGTTGCAAAATAATCTATAAAAATCATTCCAAAATATTATTATTATATTATCTATTATTATGTAACTATCTGGCTATATTATTAAAAAAAAAACCAACTAAATCTTGCGATGAATATTAAAAAAGCGCAATTCCATGAAAACACGAACTGGTGGAGGTTTTATATTACAAAATCAGAGTTTTGAATAAATTATTGCTGAGGCTTTTTATCCAATTGTAAAAATCATATATTATTTTAAATCTAGAAGAAAAGTTTTATTACAAACTGTCATATTTTTATTACTGTGGATTCAAAATGGACTACAAATCTTTATGAATTAATTTTGTTTAACAAAATAATTACCATTAACAGGACACTATATATTTAAATAAATTAATTTAACTATCAGTATTTAAGTTAGGATCAATTAATTCGAAATTTGTCTATTTTTCGAATACATTGTATATTATTACAATTTATTATCAATTAGGTTAGGTTGAAAAATTTATTATTCATACAAGTAGGGGTCAAAAAACACACGAGCTATTTGGACTATTTAGACACCTTTTCAAAGATGCAAATGCAGATATTTTCATGTCAAGGACTCGAATCTGCAACCTCTGGTTTGTGAACTGGTGCAGTTGCGCACTTGACTCCGTGTGCCGAATTCGCGCGGCCTTCGGAGCTTTTTTTTTTCCTCCAATACAACGTTTCACAATTAAATTAAAAATATTATTATCGAATGACAAATGCGCACGTGTTGATTATGATGACGATGATGATAATGGAGGTCAAGGGTGGTTGTGCCGTTCTCCTTTAATGCTGCGAATATGTTTTTATAAATAAATAATGCAGTACGTAGTATGAAAATCATTTTATTATAATTTGAAATTTGTTGAGAAACTCTGCCGCATAGATAAGAGTAAACGCACAGTGGTCAATGCAAAGTGAGCCTTATTGCAATAGTATATAGAGAGTATAATGGCTTGGCTGGTCGACGTCCTCGCTTTTTGAGGTCAACCTCCCGAGAGGGTGTCGAACCTGTGTCCTCTCATCAACATAACACATCCAGTGACACATATTACTCATAAAGCTTCACATATATTGTTCATAATGACGTAACTACAATGGAACAAGCTATAATTAAATTATATTATACACTGTGTTAACATTTAACTTTTACTTTCGATACAACCGGTCGAGTGAATGCTTTCTCCTTGGGTAAAAGTAAATGCTGTAATATAAATAATACTACATATTTGTGAAGAGTGAAAGTCAACATCGAGATAACTTAACGATAGCCAAACGATAATCTTGATTGAGTCTATTAACAGTAAACATTAAATAGCCTAACTAATGTGTAATGATATGTCAAATGATCTGTCAACGACGAGTGTTGCCATATGGAAAAATAACAATTACATTAACATGCATACATATCTAAATTCGCAATGAGCATATTTTAATGATAATAATATTAAACTATTTCTAATTTATTATTATTTAATTTAAATTGTTTTAATATATATATATATATATGCAATGTGTTTAATTCCCTTGCATATTTCATTCATTCTTTTTCATGCTTCTCCTGGAGTGTTTTTATATTATCTGGATGACTTTTCAGTATATAACAAATTTAATTTAGGTATTTTGTGCGGTTACAAGTGACCCAGTTGAGAAGAGACGGGTTCAATAGTCGGTAACCAGGTGAAGTCGGTTGTGAAACTTTCGGACAGACTTACTCACACCGACCGAATTAAAAACATTGTATTAAAATCACCGATAAATGGATTACAATTCTAAATATATGAAAAAAAATTATCGCGTGTCTCTTTCAATTGAGACGTAAGCTGGAATTTTATACCCGCGCTGAGGAATATATAAGAATCTAATATGATTATGCTGAAATTTGATTATTATGCTTATTTAAAGTATTTTTATTTTTTATAAACCTTGCCTGGGTGTTTTCGAAACGCCTTGAAAAGTGGCACGTAGACTTGTTTATCGGTAGGAAGTTTACCCAGTCTAATATAAGTAGATATATTGGGAAAGAGGACTTGACGATGATGACACTACATTATATATTTGCATGAATTTCGCAAATTTGGTTAGGTTTTGCATTGATTCAATTAACAAAGCGCGGCCATATAATATACAATTGTACGTGTTGTTGCACTCCTCCAGTTACGTATGTGTGTATTTATTTATTTTTTAAATTATTCACAACACATTGCACACATCTGCACTCGATTAATTCGCAGATGATTTAAACATAATAAAAACAAAACCTTTTGACGTCAGCTTATTATGGTCGATGCACTTTTGATGAATGCACAACGTTAGATAACTTAACCCCCTTTACACAAGCCACTTGTCAAAATATCATGACGATAAAACAAACACATGTCGTAGATGATAACGCTCATTATCGAAATTGTAATGTTTTTTTTTAATAAATAAATATATTTAATAAATTATTATTGAATAACGGCCTTGTGGCGCAGTGACATCTGTTGTCGAGTAGTGAGTAGTACTCGCACGGTTATTGCACCTTGTTTTGTAATTAGATCAAGTGAACGTCCCTTACATCGCTTTTAAAATAGTCTCTAAATATACACAGCAGCGGCCAATTTATAAGAAATAAATACCTACTGGCGCGCTACATCAACATATTTTTAATTTAACAGTTAAATACTTTTGTTAAAAAATATTAACTATTTGTTCGGGTGTAAATCAAGACTTTTTATAAAATAAGTTAGCTTTATAGAAAAATGCCGATATAAATAAACACAAATAATATATTTTTCATGCGAAATGATTACTCCATTCTCATGTAATGAAATACATCATATTATTTTATTTTAACAATTATATAATAAATTATTTGATCAACATAATCATTTGAATGAATCAAATAGGCCGATTGTGATTTGTTTTATCTGTCACTTCCTTTCTTTCAACAAAGTGTTATTGTGTACTCATTCGGTGTATTTTTTACTTTATTTTTCATGATTAATTAACTCTTGTATAGTCTATAATCTTTAAGAATGTTTTTATTTCATTCTTAATGCAGTCTGATATATTCTAAATTAGTAATATTATTAAGAAATAATAAACAAATTCGTTTAAGCGACATCTGTGTGAAAAACCAAAAAGTTATTTGTTACGCATGCGTAATGGTTGGGTACTTGGCTAAGCAAACAGGTGCATTTGGCGGCAGTGACATCTAGATGCACTAACGTAAAATATTGCAAGTACCGTAACCTATGCTAGATAATAATAACGACAATCTTCTAATAATACATGCTGCCCTGATACTGGAAAATATGAGCGCTTAGCAGGTGTTTTTCTTATACTCCGTCATCGTGGAAAACACCAGTAAACGACATAACTATAAATAGCAAACACAATAATATCTATTCACACATTAAACCTTTAAATTTTCAATAAAAACAATGCAAATGTATGGAAAATCTTCAAATCCCTTTCCCTAAAGACATCCTTAAATATTACAATACACTATTCTCGATTAAATATTAGTTATGAAAGAAAAACAATTAATTGTGGAAAATGCATCGCAAGCTTTGAATTTCCACCGTACGATGTCGCAAACTTCACATGCATTTTAATGAAAGTGCATTTAAAACAAAGAATTATTTAAATTCCATCCACTTGCGTAAATAATTCATTAAATGATTAAAATAATGAAAGCATTATTATCGATACACATAAACAGATAGGCGTAAAGTCCGATTTATGTCGACGCTAATGAAATTTATGTAGTATTTCCTGGAACGCGGAGGAGGTTTATGTGGGAGTTTAAGGGTGGTTTTGGGGGTGTCGGGAATAAGAGAAGGAAGTGTAATGTGGAAATGTTTGCTTCCGGGTTAGGAATGCCATGTTGCCATAGAAACAACTGGAATCAAGGCCAATGTTGAATCAATTGATAATTACAAACAACTCTGTACCTATTATTAGTTAAATTTAAAAAAGCGTGATATTTATTTCAGACAAAATCTCTCGTACATTTCACGTAAATTGAATATTAATTTCCATTCAAAGGTTACACAAGCACATCGATACTAAAAATATAACCATTCATTGAGATATTTTTAATATTTCGCATGATTTAAAATATGTAACATGTGTCTGTATAAAATAATAAACCCGCATTTGAATCAAATACATGAAATATATGTATAGGTTGTGTAGGAGAAAATTGATAGTTAAATCTTTGATATTTCGCCACATTAATATAAAATGAAAATGGTATAATTTTAAAGCCTATTTTCTATACATAACATTATACTATATGATTGTTGTATTATTCCTTAAATTTTTAAATTGTAGGGTGAGTACTGAGACAATTATTATAAAAAATCAACTGTGTTCTATTTCATAAATGTCTCAGACTTGTTCATACCTGAGATTGTTCACCAAAGGTCGTAATTAGTCACACCGAAATGAGTAAGTACTTGTTGATTGGCAGATATATGGTAATAAGTAACCCTGAACATGTCAGGATCAATAATAGTCGAGTGGGTGGACGGGGGCGTTCTGGTTGCATACAGGTATCATCACTATCAGGCGCGTGTCCTTGGCAATGCATCAGGAATAGATCTGCCCTGTTACCATGGCGACCAGCCCAGTTTTATTATTTTGATTTTAATGTATTATGAAGGGGCGTCGTGACGCTGAGTTCCCTGACCTCGATATTTCGGCTCGTCTTGCTGCACCCACTTATTCTACTCGCCCCTACTCAATATATTTCACCCTAAGAATGTTTCGAAAGAGGGTGAAGACGATATTAAAAAAAGAGGATCTTGTGCATCGTGTCTGGAATTACTGATGCAATAAAAATATGTATAAAACAATGTATGAAACAGGACAAATGTTATACTTTTGCACACGGGCAACACTGTTTGACAATTAAATTAATAGTCTTAATTAATCATTAACAAAATAACCTTTATAAATAAAAATATATATCCACCTACAATCAACTAATCATTAGTAGTATTTCAGACTTTTTATTGTAAGATTCCTTTATTTATTAGTTAATAATCGATTTAGTACACATTAACTTCAAACTAAAAAAATACGTTTGTGCTTTTCTTTACTGATATAATTAAATACTATAATATCACATTTTTAATTTCAAGTTTATTAATTCATTGAACTAGCAAATAAATTTACTCTAATTGTATCTTAATATAAAAATTAAAATCGAAGAAGGGCAACAAAAAAAAACAAGTGACATACTTCAAATTTGAAAATGGAATGTTTCTGTCAAACATTGATTGGAGTTTAAAAATCGAACAATATTAATGAATGTATGTAATAATCGTCTTTAGATTATAATAATTTGTATTTTTAATATATTTTAAATGCATTTACAGGATGCACAGGCGCAGGATGTACTGCATCGATCCAGAACAGAATATTGTTAGCAGCCTGAAGGCTATCCTGGTCAATGTCAAGACCGCGTAACCTAGCAACCATGCTACTATATTATATTTAACCACGATACAACTTTTTAATTATAGTTCATTCCCATCAAATATAAAGAATTAAAATATTACTCCTTACCTCGTAAGCTCAAGCAATCGATTAGTAATAAAAACTATTAAAACCAGTTGAAAATAACTCATAAGAAAAAAATGTAAAGGGTGGAATTCATGTAACCTCCATAATATTTTATTTTTTGAGGTGTCTGAGTATATATTTGACTACTCACATGTAGTCATCCTTAGAATACATTAAATAAATTTCTTCAAAGAAATAATTGAATCGTTTAAAGTTGGTTATTATAAAAATGAAAGCGCACATCTATTGGTACAAAAAAAAATCATCACCAAGAGCTATTCAAAAAGAATAAGTGGAAGTGAATTTGTTATCCTGTCGGTGAGTTTTTTTATTTATAAAACAATTTCTAAATTTTATTGCAGAAACACCCAATGAAATTTTTTTAAATAAAATTTTAAACTGACTGGTACAGTTTATATATTTTTTTATGTGAAACGCTTAGAATTATGAAAAAAACTGCATCCTTTGTGCTAAGGATGTTTCTATAATAATAGTAAATTAACAAATATTTTAAATTTATTATCCACAACCTATAAATACTGTGGTTTAAACAAAAAAATATTTTTGTTGGCTTTATGACTGTTGAATTATTGATTTATAAAATAAATGCTTAAGAGATTAAACATGTCGGCTTGTGCCTTTTAATCCCTTGTTTCTTATTTTTGTAGAGAAAATTATTTTTTTTATTATCAAACAATAGATCTTGGACAATTTATTTACAAATGCGTATTAAAATCGTAACTGGTGCACGCATTTTTTAACATTCACCGCAAGATTAAGTTGCTTATCTTCCATTTAAATATCGTTAAAATATATTAATAATACAGCCAGATAGTCACTTTTTAAGTATTTCTTGATTAAAGTGCATATATTGAGGAGCTGTCCGAGTATGATAATATATAAAAGGGGGTGGCAAAGCTTGCACATTCAAGATAACCTCCCTATCGGAATCCAGTCTCTATTCCATGTACAACTAATATTTGGGGGAAACAGCCCCAGGGAAATAGAACGCATAATTCCATACCATCCCTAATATAAAATAAAACAATGTATTGCTTTAAGGGTACTCGCGTGTCCTTGCATATATGATTCGGAATAAAATAAATGAATTAATTAATAAAATAAATAATTAAACACACATTTATCGAAGTAGGGTACAAAAACAAATGGGGGAGGATTAGGGGATTGTGTGTGGAGAAACTTGACGTAACAATATGTTTAAAATCCCCCTTAAATTGATAAAAAATATACCTAAATACCGCTTAAATCGTCACCGTAATGTACAAAATTAAAAATACATTTTTTTAAATATTTTATGGTGGTGTTTTTATTTTAATATATCGATCGTGTTGAAGGAAGTGTTTTGGAGGTTATGTGTCGGCGTGCAAGTCACGAGGGCTTCTAGTTGCAGTGGGGGATGCAACCACCCTGTCTGGGGTTCAGACACCCCGAACCCACCCCCTGTCTCCTGGCGACGGTCACCATGACAACCACCCAAAACCCTCCCTCGCACTTTCTTTATCCCTTCGATGCATTCTTTCTCGTTGAATGACTTCCTTGTCGAACCGCAAGACGCATTCCACAAAAAAAAATTGTGTAAATCCCTTCATGAAACTGTTAAAAGGAGACCAATTTGTGATTATAGACTAATCTATATATCATTATAATAATATATTAATTTTTGTAACCTATTTTATATCACAAAAAATCCCGTTAATAATGTATTGTAGGATTTTTATCGTAGGTGAATCTTTCAACTAACCTGTGTTTTATTGTTTGTAGATAAATCTTATTGATGCAGAATTGTGTTTGTTTGTAAATGTCAAATTTTAGACACGCGTAGAGACGAATTAACCTATTGAAAACGGCTGTGATTGGTAATATCATAACATAATATTAGAATTTTGCCGTGTGACCGATCAAGGCTAATCTAATTTATATGATTTAAAATATATTAATAACAATTTTCGTAACCTATTTTTTTTTCACAAAAAATCCCGTTAATAATTTATTGTATTTAATGTCTTACATAACCAAATTAAAATATAATGTTTTACGATTTACATAGTAAATGAATCTTTCAACTACCCTGTGTTTTATTGTTTGTAGATAAATCTTATTGATGCAGAATTGTGTTTGTTTGTAAATGTCAAATTTTAGACACGCGTAGAGACGAACTAACCTATTGAAAACGGCTGTGATTGGTAATATCGTAACATAATATAATATTAGAATTTTGCGGTGTGACCCATCAAGATTGGTGAAGTTGCTCGCTTCTGAGCATTTCTAAAGTTAAATAAATGAAGAAAAATCTACACTAGTAATTTTTATTATGGTTGATAGAGTTGAGTTGGTGGTATTCCATAATTTACAGAAATATGTTATTTATAATTTCCACAGTAATTTTATTAAAGAATCTTCAAAGAGTCTAAGATGACTAAAAGTTAGTAGTCGAAATTACTCAGGTTCTGTAATATTTCTTTATATTATGGTATAGAGTGTGTTAATGCACTATACATATACGATATGTTTACTAATCTGAGACAAAATTGGTACTAATACATTGATTCAACGTGTCCATCTAAATTTATTAGATATGATAACCAATTGGACTTAATTGAAGTATTTTCATGAAATTCATTGTGTGTGTGTTACACGCATAGTGCACTGCCTATTTATGGGTTGGGGTGGCAGACAACCCCCACACCATACTACCCTGCAACACCCATGGGGTGGAAAGGTTCAAACACACCTCTCCTACCCCAACGATGTGTTTTTCATCTTTCAGCGAAAACACCCGACCGCCATTTCCCTTTCAAATAAAAAGGTGTAGCGGGAGAATTATCCCATTTTAATATACGAATAGTTAATTGGATATTAAATGCACTTGGAAAGGGAAAACGAGACTTGGGGGCGGAGGAAGCCCACAAAACTGGCGACCCAGTCTGGCCCAAGTACTTTGTAGTCAGTGGTACCAGTCTGCTGCAAGTACTATGTTCACTATGTACAACTAGTATATAGAGGGTAGCAGGTAGGTAGTTCCGTGCCCCTGCTACTCGTCCCCTACTTTGAGTTTAACCTTAAGGGATGCTCCTTCCTACCCTCGGGGGAACTGCGGCCACTACACACAATCAATGAATATTTTCATCTGTGGAAAAAATTGAATCAATACATACACACACACCTATACTGATTGAATTTGTTGAAATCAAGTGTTATATATATATTTTTTTATATTTAGCACCCCTATGTATACATGCAGGGGTGTTATATTTCCTGTTGGATGTCCCCCGCGCACCGCCAGACGCTGCAGTGGGTTAGTGAGAGTGAGTACCTCTGTGTTCCCCATGACACGGTGAAGGTTAGCGCCCCCAAACAGGGGGTGGTTTAAGGGGGCGGCGGTGGAAGTGATCCAGACTACTGCAGCGCACGTAGTCGCTTTCCCAAAAAATAAACCATTCCATATAATAATGCACGTCTTTTCTTATAATTATATAAATACGACATTTGTTAGTGAGTTTTTATAAATTTTTTCCCATAATTTTTGTTATTTAGTATTACCTCTCATATCAAATAAAAATGTGATTAAGATTTTCATGCTAATTAAAGCTAAAAGGATTTATAAACTTCTTACAAATAAGTATAATTCATAAGATGTTTTGTATAATTCAAACTATGGAAAATTAAAATTAAATAAAGAAATTTTAAGATTGTATTTATTTATTTAATTTAATTGTCTGTCGGTAATCTTAACTACATACTACTAGTTACACAGGTCAATCCTACATTTTACCTTACAATACAGGAAATCAGAGTAAATCTTGATCAAGACGATCGATCGGGATTTTATTAATATTATTACCGATCTTCCAGTCGCCTTAACCAATCAAATCAATTTAAAAAATTTGACTTGAGCGGGATTTGAACCCAAAAATATAGTATTTGTAGCCATGCATTTGGTCCCCTGAGCTATTACGCTGATAATTTATAAAAATTGTCAGCTTATTTATAAACCACAAACAATAATCTACACATCAATTAATACATATTAATATTAAATGTTACAATTCTTAGTTTTTTCTTATTTAATATATAGTATATATATATTATAGTATAGAAATCTTCTGATTCTGATGTATTTTTTTAATTTATACATATAAGAACCTTTATGCTATTTATTTTAATGAATAATTCATCTCCTCAATCAAGGGGTTTAGAAACAAAAACTCCAAAATCAGTTGGAATTATAGCGTATAAAGTAAAAAAAATTTTTTGTATATATTCTTTGAAATCATCATCGAGTTAAATGAAAATTAAATAAATTTCCAATATTTTTTCTGAAAGTCCCAATCAATTAAAATAACCCCAGCTCGATTGAAATGACTGACTAAATGTAGTTTATAAATTAAAATATCCACAGTGATATTTTTATATAAAAAAATATCACGTCGCTATGTATATATATATATATTTAATAACTTTCTATTAAAAATGTCTTGCTGAAATTAAATGCTTGCACTCAAAAATATACAAGGGTGTGAAAATATGCAAATTACAATCTCCCTCAAAAGCCAGGGTGTCAAATTTTAAGTGGACACATCCGTTGACAAGAATTTCGCGTGTTTCCCAAAAAATCCACACCGTTTAAATTATCGCACTTTGTAATCTCCGCGAAAAACACAACTTAATAATTAAACTTATTTTTATCAAAAGAATGAGGCGTATCAAACTTGGGGTTGAATAAGTGCATTAGAGTCACGCGATGTCTGGAATATACATAATAATAATATACGTGATAAACACCTTGTTTAAATACATGTTATACGGTGAACTTGAATAATTAAATAAAAAAACACTTACGTACTCTTTTATATTAAAATCTGTGAAGAGGAGCTTACCTGAAATTAAAAAAAAAAACAAAATGTTAGTGAAAATATTTAACCGAATGAAAAGGCACATTTATAAAGTGGCGATTGAAGAATTTTAAACCTTAATACAAATTACTACGTTGAAAAAATATTTGTACTCTTTGTTTCTTATTTTTCTAGAGCCAATTTTACAAACATTGGAAACGGGCAAAGGCAAACCAATTTACTGCAAACGGCAGCGATTGGTTATATCGTATAATCGTGTATAAAATTGTTGATCATTTTGAATTCTAGATTTTAGATTTATGATTTCTTTGAAGATTACTACAAGTTGCTAGTCCAGAGTATATTTCGTCTCATAATTAAAAAAATGTAGAAATAGATAGATTGTATAAAATACCTTTCATGATATATAATATTAAAATTTCGCTCGTAATCTTTAAAACTAAAATCATGTGTGAAGTTTGTGACATTTGTGTGACAAAATTGTAAGTCTTAAGAAATTTCATGCAGAAAATATTGTGGACAAATTTTATTCTGAAGAAAATATTATTCGTATGAAAAATGACTGAAATATTTTTCGCAGTATTTAAATATTGAATCAAAGCATTATTAAATTATTTTTTTAGTAATTGTATTTAATTTAAATCGTTCAAATGTCAATTTGAATGACCTTGACAATACGAGCCTAGTACGGATAAAATGGAAAGTGATTCCTGCGGATGCGAGCACTGGTGATGCAGGGGGTTGTGGGTGTCCTGGGGGTGGTCAGGGGTGGTAAATATGGGGGAGGGGGCCAGACAGACATGACTAGTATCGATTCTGTTTATATGGGGGTTGGTGCAGCGTCGCGGCGCCTGCACTTGGCACGAACACCATTGGTGACTCATACTAACTTTACAGGTCGATGTCCACCCAGACATAATTATATGCATTTTTAAATAGACATTTCATAATCAATAAGATATTAAAAATCCAAAAACATGTCAAAAATTCATATCCTGAAATTATTAAAAAAGGTTTTAATTTATATATCTACACGTAGATTTATTTAACTAAATGCACATAACGCGAAAAGGGCTGAAATTTTATTTTTTTATCTGAACAACCATTTTAATTTATAATAAATTTAATAAACAACTATTTAGCTACATTTTGAATATATTTAATATAAAAATATTACTTGAATAGCATAAAAATTTGATAGTTAATGTAAAAAAAGCACGATACAATACATGTACATATAGATCAATTCAATATGTTATTAAGAAATATTGTATCAAAATAATAAATAATTAATATGAAATACACAGTATAATAAGGCGTTGTCTTGGGTTCAAATCCTGCTCATGTAAAAAAATGTATTTGATCGGTTATTGCTACTGGGAGATCGGGAATGATATTAATAAAATCTCGATCAATCGTCTTGATCCAAGTTTACTCTGGTTTCCTGGATTGTAAGGTCAATACTGAGGTGATAGTAGTGACTATTAATAGTCAAGATCACCGACAGACAATTAATTAGCACGTTTTTGTGTCTAAAAAAATGTTAAAACCTATCAAAAAGCTCTTAGGGGCGTATATAAATAAATAGATAATTTTGAGGACTCAAATATATTATTTTATTCTTGTTTTATTAATTTCATAGTTGATTAAGTTGCAGATGCTTGATTGATACACTGGTAATTTAATTATATGATTGATATGACTTAAAATATATAATCCATTGATATTTGTATATTTAGGGGATTGAAATGTACCTTTTTGAAAAGTCATAGTAGAGTGATCTCAATGGAATCCCCTGCAGAGATAAGCACACTTTCCTGTATTCATCGTCTTGCATTTTCAAGGGTTGGGCCTATGAGTCATGTCTGCATGCACACCACCCCCATAACAACCCTCACCAAACACCAAGCCCACCCCCAAAGACGCGCGTGCACTATAAAAAGACACCGAATCGATATTGCATACAAACCCATTAACCAAATGAACGACACAAACCCTTGTCCGATCAATATTCCACAAAAATTTAAACACCAACCAAGTCATTCTATAAACAATATAAATTAAACAGTGTCAAACAAACACATCACATTTGCACACAAAAGTGGGGGATTTTTATTTTTACCGTACAAAATTTAAGGCACCCGGTCAAAGTCTTCGATTTAAATATTTGAATAATAATCAAATTGAAATATTTGGGATTAAAGCTTATACTATTTTATTTTCAGTTTTGAAGTTCAATGTTCAAACCATATATTTAATTAATAATCTAAATTGACCTAATATACAACTGAATAATTTGAAAAAAAAACACACCATTCAATTATTTAGAATAAAACAAATTCTTTTACATCACAACACGTGGCATTCTTATCCAAATCACGTGGAAATATTAATTGATCTCATATGAAATAAATATATTAAAAGAGTTTTTATTACTGTAGCATTTATGGTTTTCATGGAAAATTTTACCATAATACACAGGGTGAACTTGAATTAAATGAGAATATTTTAGGGGGTGGTGAGGTATTTCAAGAATAAATGAAATAAATATTAATAGTGCTTTTGGAAGTTTGGGCCACAATTTTGGAATCAGATATTTCTGTAAAGTACTCATTAGTGACATTCACTTTTGTATTGTGTCTTTGAAATACGTAAATAATATTTTTTTTTAATTATATAATTAAATATTAAACTATAAAACACTTATAAAATATATATGAGAGAGTCAAATCGAGTAAAAGCCGAAAATATACATTTTTTTAAATCATCATGAATTAGATTAAAGTGGCAAATTTATAAATTTTACTTTGTACATTTTTTGTTATATGTAAAAGGCGTAATTAAAATAAAATCATTTTATAACTTTCAAATGGAAGGACAATAATTGGGTGTATTAATTTTATAGTCAAATTAAGCTTGAGAGAAGAATTGTTTATTTTATAGATAATTATGTGAAATATAAGCCTAATAGAGAATATTAATATTTTACTGTCGCAAGTGCGTTTTTATAAATTGGGATTTTTCATAATAATTTTTTTGTATAATAATGATTAATGATCCCCAATTTTAAGACCATTCCTGTGGGTACATTTATAAGTACATATGATGGTTTTTCCCGGTTCTTTAGATTGCGTAATACTGGTTTAAAAGATGTTGAAAATGAACCGTTCAGAGGTCAACGCATTGAGTGAATGGACTAGAGAGAGTGAGCGAATGCGTAGACCTTAAACTTGTCCTATGTCTGCAAGCGAGTGCGAAAGTGACACAAAATAGTGCAGTCTGGAGCACTGCGACGCTCGCACGCCGATATATTAATTGAAATACAATATTAACGAATACAGGTATGTCATTGCATAGGGTCAGCAACACCATAATACCACTTATTGACCCCGTACTCTTTATGGAAGGGACATCCGCTGCAGACAGTACAACGACCGTAATTTAATACACATTTAACTAAAATCTAATATGCTTGCGTTTATTTAATAATAAACTCTAGTGAACACTTCCTGACTGTGGCTCACTTGGAAATATGCCCAGGGATTGTCTCACTCCATACATACATACATACATACTTCCACCATTTAATAAAAAGTTTTACATCATTTCAAATTAAACTCTTTAATCATTCACTTCCATACATTTAAGCTGGAACTATAATTGAACTTCAAATATTTTAAAAGCTTTCGTGTAAAGCCAACACGACCACATTTTTTTAAATTTATAATCAAATAATTTATTACAGTATTGCCATACGATACTTTCAACATTACATAACAACAAAAGATCCTCAAAATGTCATAATAAATTATTTTATTAATAATTAATATTTTATTATTAGAAAGAGAAGATTTTTTCAATTAAATATATATTGTGAATATTTATCTTTATAAATTATTAATTACTCGACATCTTTTGTTTGGCTGTTCATAGTAATTGGAAAGTCTATTTGGATTAGTAAATAAGCCTTATTCACTAAATAATTATAATTTTTATTGATATCCTATATAATTAGGCGTCAAATAATTTATTTATTTATAAATATATATGATATCATACTGGATTATCACTAGAGAATTACGGGGGATCCCAAGTCGCAGTGATGATAATGTAGTACTCGTCAGTTATTCAGTCAGTCATTAATGTTATTGACTCGACGTTATTTTACACTGCATAATGATATGTATTTATAAATAAATAATGTTAAATAATTTAATACCTATTTCATGCTGTAAATATGTATGGGTCAGTAACATAACATGTCAAAAAAAAAATTGACTTAAATATGTAGTTTTACTATCATAAGGTTATTTATAACGATACTATGATTAAAACTAATATGGCATATTAATAATGAATTTTTGCATTAGCTAATCCAATATTTCAGCACTAAATAGTATTATTATAATATTTATAAAACGGTTAGTATGTAGATAAATTTTTCGACATTTTACCGATCAGTATATGGGAATATTTTTTTAATAATAAAAAATGTATTTAAATTTATCTTTTTCAAGTCAAGAATTTTTAAATTGATTTGATCGGTTATTATGACTGGGAGATCGGGAATAATATTAATAAAATCTCGATCGATCGTCTTGATCCAGGTTTACACTGATTTCCTGTATTGTAAGGTAAATACTGATTATTAAATCGGTGACCTGTGTAACTAGTAATAGTTAAGATCACCGACAGACAATTAATTAACACATAGTTATATATTAAAAACCAAAAAACCCCTCTAGGCGTATACGTATAAATAAATATTGATGTACAAAAATAATACACCCATATTTTTTCAATTATATTGTTAATCTTTACATAATTCAAACAAGACCAAACTAATAAAAAATTAAAACTTTAAATACAAAATGTTGATAGAAACACGTTGTTGTGTATAAAAAACCCTCTCTAAAAAAATAATGCTCGTTGAGGCGTAAATAAATAAATAAATAAATAACTATTTTATTTTATGTATTTACGCAGTATCCAGTAATAGTTTTTATTAGATGCATGCGTGTATTAGTACATGACAAGTATGCGCGTAATAATAGTCGGCGCACACTAATGTACACATATGTATATATACATACATGACATGCTCATGTGTGTGTCGATGTGCAGTGACAGTGACTAGGCTAGATGCATGCACCTCTATAGTCAACATGCAGCCCTGATACATTCTATGGATCTATATTGATCTAGCTCAAGTAAAAACCGATCCAGCTTGTTTAGATTGATCTATTCACGCTCCGCTTGTCCTCGCCTCAATATTATCAGGACAACATGTCTCTTACACACATGAAACAAATCATAATAAAATGCCTCTGTTATAATTTATTATAACTTTAAACGATAATAATACAAACTATCATTTTTACTATTAAATTAGTTCACCCGATCAGCACAACACATATACAAAAATATGAATTACCTCGATACAATACAAATTAAGAGCATGTAGCTCTCATATTAATAATTTCTACTTTTTTATTAAAAAAATATTGTAGACGGAGTAAGAGTTATTTATTATTATATTTACTACTTTAATTAATCATGCAATTAAATATTTATCAAGTAAAATAGCCAGCGTATCAGCTCTAGGGGAAATGGGTTCAAATCCTAATAAAAAAATTATGTTTTTTGGTTGTTAACGACTGAGAATAATATTTATAAAATGCTGTCTTGATCCCGGTTTAATCTGATTTAATTTTAATACTGAGACGATTATTTATTCACTAACGTAAATGTAAAAAAAAATAAAGTAACACGCTGTGTCTAAAAAAAAATTTGTAAAAAACCTTCCAAAAAGCCCTTCGAGGCGTATATAAAATATGATTAAGATGAAAATTTGTTACGTTTTGTTAAATTTGAATTGATTTAACTGTTTTGTTAATTAAAACCCGTGACTTAAAATACTCATACTGTAGTCATGGGTTCAAAGCCCGCTCAAGTCAATTTTGTTGTATTGATTTGATCGGTTATTACGACTGAGAGATCGGGAATAATAATAACAAAATCCCGATCGATCGTCTTGATCCAGGTTTACTCTGATTTGCAGGATTGTAAAGTAAATACTGAGGCGATTATTAAAAGTCAAGCAGAGACGCTCTGTTGATAAACTGTGTAACTAATGATTGTTGCCATATTCAATATATGCAATAGTTTAAAAAGAGTGTGTTAATGAGATCTGTGTGTACGAATAGACTAGAGCTTGGTAGTATTCGTATACAGTTATATTGAATAAGGCCCTAAAATACTAAAAAAATATACAAAAAGGCCCTTCAGAGCGTATATAAATAAATAAACATGGTTTATATATGTACATACATATATGAAAATCAGTAGCTTGCACGCTTTTTAGCTATTAGTATTATTTTGTATTAAAGTAATAATATCTTAGACATCATCAGAAGCAACATTGCATTGATTGGTCACACTGCAGAAGTACATTATCATGATATTTTGACGGATTGAAATGTATTTACCCCATATGAATATTATGCATTTATTGAATTTTGATTACAAATAATTACAGACACCCTTAGCAATTAGTTGAGGATTAGTTTAACCCATTTGCAATATTGAAGACTCTTTTATATTTAAAATATTATTGTTCTTCTGTTGTAGTGTGTGTAATATAGTTGGTACAGTGCAATGCGAGGAGTCTGGCTTTTAAATTGACTATGTTGGCAACAGAGGCCATCTAAGAGATGCTGATGATGATGTTGTGATCTATTTATATGGGAAGGGGAATTTTCGAGGTCAGTGGCACTTGGAGACTTGGATGGTGACAAGGAAGATCTCGTTATGTTATACCAGCATGGAGTCCTATGGAGCTCACAGGATGCGGGAGACGCACATATGGGATAATAGCATCATTACATCACTTACTACACCATTACTTTTACCATATTACAATCATAATCATACTGCAATTATCAAATATCATACACAGTTAGATCATAAGCAGGATGGATGCAAAAAAAAATAGTGGATAATTAATATCATTATGACGGACCAAGCAGATGAGTTTGACTCGTCTGCTTAAACTTGGGATATCCAGGCGTAAACGCACACTAGAAAGACGGTAATAAATTTACTAAGCTACACTTTTGATCGATTTTTCGTTAATTAGTGCCTCGCCCGAGGCTCAGACGAGGCATAAATTAACAAAAAAAATCATAAGTGTAGCTAAGCAACTCTACTATCGTATTTACGGTGTACGTTTACTGAGAATCCATTACTTAAGTCTGTCTTGTCTACTTAGTCCGCCTCACTCAGACTCGTCTGCTTGGTCCGCCATATTGACATAATACATTCAAATGTCTGGCATTTATATGGACGATAACGGATCAACTCGAAAATATTACAAATGCTAAATATAATTAATTATTGTTGAATACCCACCCCTTAAAAATAGTTAATTAATTTAATTTTAAATAAATAACCATTAGATATATTTTTTTATAAACATACATCAATCATTGTTGTATTCTTGGCTATATTTATCACTTATTATTATAACCACTGAGTTTTATGAAAATATGAAAAAAAAACAACTAAACATACTTCCATGTACCAAATCCCAAAATATAAACAATTAAAAAATGCAATTAAAGTTAAACCATATAATATAGGTTATTTTATTTTTTTATAAAATTTAAAAGTAGAAATGCTTAGTAAATATATTAGTATTTAATTTGCACTTTTAAATAATATTCATACTCTACATATTAACAATTATACTATTATTAATTGTAATTTAATATAAACTATTTACTATTATTGTATTGTATGAAAATATATTATCCTACACGTGGATCGAAACAGAACTGTCATTAATAAAAAATATTATATATTATTTTTTTTTTGTTTGTGACACGTGAATTAAAATTACTCAATGTGTGATATTTAATTTTAAAATAAATAAATTAATTTTCTCCTGGGGAATAAACCTAGTTAGATATTATTTTTAATAATATACAAAGTAGAGAAATATGATATTTATTGATTCTGTCTGAAAGTCATGGAAGAAAAGGCTCTATTGATACAGTATTGAATGTAAAAGTGCACAATTGTGCATTGGAGGTCAGTGGCACTTGCACGACGGGCCAATGCCCCACTATAGTCAGCCAGGGGTTGTCAAACCTGGTCATTGTACTATTATTATACTAGTTATTATATAACATTACATTGACAAGCCCTTCAATTACAAGTCTGCCATGCGCGCACTTGCATCCAATAATACATGGACAAGTGCACGAATGATTTAAACGAAAATGAAACGCTAACATGTTCATACATTATTGATGCATAAACAAGCAAGAACGGACCTTGAACAAGGTTACTTGCTCATACAACCATGTACAAGTACATATCGCCTGCTCCAGCGTATAATATCGTAAGTGGAAAAAAAATATGTGTGCTCTTTATGGAACTGAGCCACATATTGCATGTATGAAACGTCAAAAAATGTTGATTTTCAATCATTATTTAACCTATTAAGTGGGACTTTTTCGAAATAGTAAAATAGTCCTATTTGACCGGCAACTAATGTAGATTCATCTATTATCTATAACACATTTCATGTCTCTATCAATAGAAGGTATTAAAAAAAATAGTTATATTTTATAAATAATAATTTTACCGAACGACATGTGACAGGCAGTGTTACCAGATTGAATATGTGGCTCAGTTCCATAAAGACTTAAGAGCACACAGTTTTTTTTGCACTTACGATATTATACGCTGGAGCAGGCGATATGTGTTCAAGATCACAGCTTGACTCCTTTCTTACCTCAACATTCCCTTTCATACTATCGGCCATTATCTCTCTATTTATTAACCACATTAACATATTCAATGTATTAATATTGAGTTATATTATTTAATCCAAAAAAATAAAAATGTGCAAATTTTCCAAGATTTTTTTAAAAATAATTAATTAGATAATAAAAAAATTGTATACGAAATCCCGCAAATGGCAGTAATTGGTCCCGACGAATTGGTATACATATTGACACTAAACATACAAAATCAATAGACAGAACGTGGAACCCGTTCTCGGCGAACTATCAACGCGTAGAAATATTTGAAAAAAATATCGGCGTAAATGCACTCGAGTTTCATATATTTCCCCCCGTTGACAGTTCGCTGCGAACGGATTTCGGGTTCTCCTTGGCCAAGCTTTAAGCTTGGGATTCGTAGGCGTACGTCGCCGTAAAGCTACACCTAAAGACGGTAATAGAGTTGCTTTGCTGTACTTTTGTCTGTACTAGTGCCTCGCCCGAGGCTCAGACGAGGCATTTACTAACAAAAAGCAATCGTAAGTATAGCTAAGTAACTCTACTATCGTATTTACGGTGACGTACGACTTGAACTAACTGAGATATTAGAGGGTCGTATTACCTATCGTTGTTTTGGAATTGGGTTTAGGCCGTCATCTTGTAATCAGCTGTTTCTGGCAAATACGCAGTAGTGTGTCTGTTAAATACTTCATGAAATAATAATTTCGCTTATTTTCGCGATATCCACCACCCTCTAAAATATTCTCAGTTAGTCCAAGTTCACCCTGTATACATAATAAGTTATATGACATTTCTTTATTTGAAAATATAAATAACGCTTTCGAGTTTAGCTACACATTTGTCTATGCAAGTGAGTCCTTATTGACATTATATGTTTGATTTTTTAAACATTGGCGCATGCGTTGACAATTGTAATTGAACAAAATCCCGCACCCCTCGTTGCAAAACAGGCAAGTACCTTTCCGCCCCCGGTTAGTGAAGGTGAAGTGCACATACATACATATATTTATTTATAAAACACGGTGCAACGACCGGCTATGTGTCAAGGTTAGTGGCGCGCTTCTTGCACACGCCCGCCATCTTGCAAGACAAAATACTATAAGAATTATGGTGTTGCAATATGAAAAAAATATAAATATATAGCGTCATAAGTATGCACTGCAGGCAATAGACGATGAGCTCGCCGAGTAGCAGGAGCTCATAAACGGTTATAGGTTGTGTGACTGATGCACCAGTGGCGAGTGCATTGCCCGTTCGCCCTTTACCGTTAGAAGACGGTCACGAGTCGCGCCGTACAGACACTATCCGCACCGCTTGCACGCCTCTCTCGGCCATGTTACGGAAAAAGGATAAAAACATCGACACATGTCTGCTTGGAATTAATCACCGAGGGGCGGCAACTACACATACACTGATGCACTTCACCCACTCCCTGCACCGCGACAAATATCTTAACTTGTACCTGTTTATGCACTCCTAGTACTGCGATGCATCGCCGGCCGATCCTACGAGTTTTCATTACGTTACCCAATAACTCTTGTATTAAAAAAATATGTATTTTTAATATTCTTTTATTATTATTATTCATGTATTATATATATTTTAGTAGTTCTACAGGTGGATTTTTGTATTTTTTTATTTTTTGTATTTTAATTACAAATTGATTGTACTCCGTATTAAAATACGTAAAAGACTTCTCTATAGTCTATAAACGTAATATTGTAACATCTAATCATAATGTATCAAAAGACTGTATGCAAATTATATTTAATAAAGAAATTGTATAATAATAATAATATACATTATAATACATTTTTTTAAATATATATATATATATATATATATATATATATATATATATATATATATATATATATATATATATATATAAATAAGGTCATTTTAATTGAATTTTTCAATTTTTTAATGATTTTATGTTCTGTTTGGTTTTTTAATAGAATAGCATATATTTAATTTTTGCTTTAAAGTAGTTTCTTTATCGATTAGAAGATTTTTTTTGATTTAAGCAATTAATTATAAAAATGTGGAACTATTATGCAACATTATATTACATAGAAATAATTTGAATTTATTTAATTATTATTATGTATTATATATATTTTAGTAGTTCTACAGGTGGATTTTTGTATTTTTCCCATAAACTATGTTATGACTTATTAATTATTTTAATTACCAATTGATTGTACTCCGTATTAAAATACGTAAAAGACTAAGTCTATAAACTTAATATTGTGACATCTAATCATAATGTATCAAAACATTGTATGCAAATTATATTTAATAAAGAAATTGTATAATAAACGAAAAAAAAGTATTATAATTTTAATTGAAATTTTCAATTTTTTAATGAGTTTATGTTCTGCTTGGTTTTTTAATAGGATAGCTTATATTTCATTTCTGCTTTAAAGTAGTTTCTTTATCGATTAGAAGAATTTTTCGATTTCAAAAAATAATTATAAAAATGTGGAATTATTATGCAACATTAAATTAAATAGCTCCAAAAATATTTTGAATTTATTTAATATTTTCAATCGATTATTATTTTAGATGCTCTCCTTTGTTTTTAATACGAAGTTGTTTATTTTTTCATTCGAAAGAAGTTCGAATTTTCAATGAAAATTATTAAAAAAATAATTTAATACGGTTTTCATATGATGAAAACATTCATCACAATATTTAAAAAGCGAGTCTCCCAATAAATACTGTTTTTTTGAAAATTATCATTTATTATGCATTATTAAATTTGTGATTTCAGATATGTTTTAATGGTAGTAAAATAATTATACAGACATACAACATACACACACGTTCAACAATTATATTTATAATTTGGAATTATTTTAATTTTTTAATTTTGCTGCAACGGCGATGCACCGCGTTCGATTTAACCAGGGATGCATTTATTACAAGGAGGTCAACCGATTCGTAAACATTTATGCATTTTTGCGATAGCACGGGAGCGAAAGAGAAGCAAACAATGCAACAACGCAAACTATATTAACGGGTGCGAGTGAGATGGCTTCAGCCCTCATTAGTGTGCGTGTGGGACAGAGTATATGCACTTCGACTGTACTCGACTGTAATATCAGGAAAGCATGAAAAATCAAAGATAATTAATTATTAAATTAAAACGAGAGAACTTATTCCTCAATAATTCAGACATACATATTAATATTTATAATTGAAACATAAATACATAGCAGACCAAAAGTCGCACAACTGCTTAAAATCACAACCAACCTATCAAAAACTCTATGAATAATTTTTTTTCTCGATAAATAAAAAAATATATCTTTTTTTTGACATTTGGTAAAAAAAACGAATGTATGTATGAGAAAAATATTAAATTTAATTATTGGTGCCCGCAGAAAATATTCAAAAGGGGGCTTGGCAAAATAATGTACTACCTGATTTTTTGTGTATTTATTTTTGACATTTTTTATTTAATTTATCATGTGCTCATGTTAATAATGAAGAAGGAAATTAATATATTAATTTTAAAACAAGTTTTAACTACGACAACAGTGGTTATTATTATATGTGCGAAAGAGATAAACGTATAATATATAATCAATCGCTCGAAATGCAACTGCAAACATGGCGGACGGGAATTAATACATAGTATCAGGAGTTAAAACAAAATGTGAAGTTAATATTGTAGTTTTTTTTATTTTATTTTTATTTATAATATAATAATGATGATTTGCGCAGGTCATGTACACGGATGATGACGTCTAGTACGAGCGGCACTCCTCACCCGACTGCAGCAAGCTCCGCCCACTATCCAACAAGTTGATGCAGTCAACCTCCTCGTCCGTCATATTCTCCTAATACATTTATCTTTTGCCTTATTCAGCCCTTTACTTGGACGCGACCTTTTTCACTGACTGTGTGTGTTCTTTGACGGCCGCGCGGTACTTTAACGATGTCAGAACACCACTACTTACACTATATACAATTTGTTTTCATATTAAAAATGTATATTAATATCACCGTTGGCTGTGCTATAGTTATAGTTATTATGCAATTCAACGAGAGTGCATTTTTCATCGTCGGAATGAATGAAGCCTGCTCGTTCATTCATCGACACATATAATATTTTTTTAAATTCTCAAATTTGGGAATGTTTAATTATCATAGTCATCATTAGAGAGGATAACAGAACCGGTTTTTAAATTAAAAAAAACTGCAACAGTTATAAATTTATTATACTAATATAGTGAGTGCATAGAAATGCAGTAGGTACTGGCTAAAATTTAACTTTTGAGTAAGGTACATAACCAGTCCGCCAAAATGTGGCACTTATTTTTATGAAAAGTGGCAAAATGGCACTTAAAATCCAAAAATTCATTATTTCAATAATGAGAGTCCAAATCTAGTTGAAAAGAGCATAAATGGGCGTTTTTAAATGTAATAAGTGACATAACAAAATTATTATCTTTGAAATTAGCCCATCCTCACAGGATTCAACCATAGTTATAATAAAATAATCGTTGACAGTGTTGACGTCTGGGTGGAATTCTATAATATTAAAGAAATGTTTGTATTGTTACTAATTAATAATTTAAAATTTACATTAAATAAATTTATTTAATAAAATAATCTCCAATTAAAAAATAAGCTTGACGTCTGGATGGAATTCTATATTTAAAGAAATTTACGAATTTTTACTTCCACAATTAGTTTCGTTAATATTTTGAAAGTTACACTAAATATTTAATAAATAATCTTGCAGTGCTCCAATTAAAAAAAAAATCGTATGCACCCGTTTTATTGACAGAATATTTAATGTTGAAGTCTATCTACACAAACTTTTCATTATTAGTCCCTACTTCTACCCTTTCTTATATATAATATCAGTCTTGTACAATAATCAATGTGGCTGGAGCCTAATAAACTTAATAACAATGTAAACTAAAAGACACGATGCATTTTAGTAACAATTAATTTGTGATATAAAGCGAAATACCTATGAGGTTATATTTGATAATAAATGATAAGGAGTATTATTAAGTCCATTAAATAAACTATACATAAAATATATCTGTTTTTTAAGGTAGGATTGACGATGAACCGAGTACACTAATAAAGAGCAGTCTTTAGAATCCCTCCAATAGGAGAATGATACCAAATTTGAGCACCAATCAGGAAGAATTTTCAGTGGAACAACAGTAGATCAGATTTGTCTTGATTTGTAGAGTGTAGAGATCAATATCTTCACAGTATCTACAACCGGTATACCGAAACAGTATCTACAAAATATTTTGCAAATCAGCATTCTAAGATGTATTTATAATATATTGAATGTATGCTTAGAGCAACTAATGGTCCACATAATCTGCCTACCGAATGGATAAAATCGCTAAAAAAAATCGCCAATATCACTAGAAAAGCGTTTCCAAAATGAATCGTGTTCAATGTTGATCAAATAATCTTCAAAAATTAAAGGTGAAAAATTGTTGAATCATAAATATGTATTGTCGAAATCGAAATAATTCCAAAAAAAAAGAATTAACCTCGATATAATCCCAATCATCACAGACTGGATTCGAACCAGCCCCTCCTGGTGTAGCCCCACTGGGGCACACTTTAATATAATTTTAAAATGTGTAATATCCTTAGAGTTATTTCCTTACTCTGAGGTAAAATCTGATTGGTTCAACTGGTTTCACAAAGATTATATGAAATAATGAATATTGTATAAAATTTCGTTGGTATAAACAAGACATTTATTATTTCTTAAGCATACACGTGGTTTGATAAAGCTTCTTATTGGTTGAAATTGATCACGCGACATTAAGTCACGGGGCAATCGTTCACCATCTTTTAAGGCGTGTAAATTTTTATTTAGGACCAAATAATAAGTTGCTTGTGCAGAAAGTCTTACAATATATTGATGATGATTATATAAAAATATTATTGGATGTAAATCAAGCCTATCAAATTCATTACAATTGCCCACGTTGCAGACAAGTTCCATGTTTTTAAATCGAGTTGTCCAGGATGGATAGGAGAGGATAAAGTTAGCAATGTGAGAAGAAGTGGATTCAACCCTCAAGCAGTAGACTCCAGCAGGGCTGCAGGTCTATATATAAAAGTGGTGCATCGACCTTAGCAGGACTGGAAGCTGTCTATTCCGGTACAGTGGCCCACAGGCAACCGGCAACCGGTCTATATATACATATATTATATATAAAGATAACATAGCCATCCATCTAAGATGCGAGGAACGCATTGTCCTCGGCGTAGTGACATTTACAGGCCGAGCTAAATCTAATTGATGCAACACATCCCCGATGACTCGGTAACTTGATGCTCTACATCGCTGTCTATGCTCTACTTTAATTGGACCAATTCACTCCATATGACCCTTAACTCATTCATCAAACTATAATCTACTCATTTATGTATGTGTGTATATATTACAACCACCATAACACAAGGGTTCATCAATATAATTACACTCAACGAAGAATACCGCTATCAAAATTAAGTATACACAGTGCATCGTTAATTGATAGATAGGCTTTAAGTATATACAAATTCAGTGATGAAATATTTTAATTAATATTTTCAGCCTGAAATAGTTCATTTATTAAAACTTCACTTTGAACATTCAATTTAAAATTTTTTTTTTATATACGGTGGACTTTTTGAGAAGTTTTTTTTTACAAATTTATGGTATTTTAGACACAACAACGAATTAATTCATACATTGTCTGTTGGTGTAATTAACTATTACCTACTAGTTACACAGGTAGCTTGTCAGACTTAACAATTGTCTCAGTATTTACTTTAAAATATAGAAAATCAGAGTAACCCTTGATCAAGACGATCGATTGGGATTTTATTAATAAAATTCCTGATCTCACCGGGTTTTAAACCCATTATAACAGTATTTGTAACCAATCGCCTGATCCATATTTTAAAACGCTTATGCATTTAAAAAATCAATTCTATTGCATATAATTCAATGGTTCAATAATACAAGAACGTATTTACAAATAGACAGTGTTCAAGGGAAGAATAAAATAAAATATAGTGTTTCGCCATTTACAAATATAATTATTTTAGTGCAAACATTCACTGTACGCGTTCATTATTTTTAATTTTTAACATTAATAAAATACATACGTTTTCACATGATCATAAGTCAATCAAAAAATGTTTCATCAGTAACAATTATAGGTTTATCAATAAGAATGTGTTATTTCATGCATATTTTAAAGATTTTCACGGGCAAGCATTGAGCTGTTGTCGTAGGGTTGAGGAGATGAACCCAACATTAAAAAGTGAATATTTTATTAGGGTGCAGGAGAAGATAGAATGTGTTGATCATCTATTTAAAAATAATCTGGTAGAGAAGAACACATGTGAATACAAATACCCATGACCAAGCACACTTCCTATACATAGACTATACGCATTGACCTTTCAATGCACCCGCTCTTGATGAATACATCCTATTTTATTTATATTCTGAAGAACTAACTGAGAAAGTATTAATTGTTTGTAGAAAACGAGATTGAAATCCATCCAACAATCAACAAACTTCTAACCTATTACATAACATTGAAGTTCTTTTCAATATTCAGAGAGCACGTGCAGTTAAATCTATTTTCAGCGGCCAGAAACACGTTTTTCACGACCGTATTGTGTATTAAAATAAACCGAAAATTATTGCTATTTTAGAATATAATATTATTCCCAAGAAATAAAATGGCGACATCTATGGCATTTTATACGCAAACGAAAAACCACGTGCAAAATAATAAATTACAAATTATGAAAAGTTCGAATCACGTTTCAGTGCTGATAATCAAAAATATTTAGTACACATCTACTTATTAAAAAAATTATTAATAAAATAATTTTACTTACGATGCGTAATCACGTTTAAATACGTAATTGTTTGTTAAACATTTTTGGAATGTTTAATTGTTGTACATTTATTTAATATGTTTTATAAGCATTGACGGATGAAAATTCACACGCTTTAATTTTCGCGGAATTTTACACTCATTAATAATTTACTAGCTATGTATGTACATTTATCAAAAATTAAACCATGTAGTTTTAAATATAAAATATGTTTTCGATACCCCACATCTCGTTAAAATATTCTCACTTATTAAAAATGCATCATGTATAAGATGGAATTAATTGTTATCAGCATAAGTAATTTGCACTTGTTTTTTTTTGTATTGGATCAAGGATGAGAACATTATTATTTTGTGTATTGTATTATATGTATGGGAAAAAAATATTAAATGTGGTGGAATCCTGGGAAGATGGGTTGAATTTCAAGGATAATTATTTTGTTTTATTAATAAAAATGTAACGGACGCATTGTCCAAGTTTAAAAAGAGGATTGAGCGCCTTGCTTTGATTATTAGATAACTCTATTTCTTACTGGTTATATTCGACTGGCTCAATTAAGAGGCCCGGTAAATAATAGTTAATTAAACATATCGTTAGTATAATTTGCAGTATATTAATTGACTTTCACTCTGAACGAGTTGAGCTATTGGGCTTGTGAGTGTCAATGCCAACCGGTCAGAGTCAGTGTCACAGTCGCTTCCTGGTCGATGTAAATACCACATCTAACATCATAAAAATATCATAATAAATACTTTTAAAATTATGACCGTATAAATAATAAAATCAACATTGGGATTATAAGCTATAGTACAAATAAGCACCGCTCATAAACCTTACAGAGGAAACGATTTGACCGTAGTTGTCCATCACAGTTTATGTAGCTTCTAAATTAATCAATTGATATTTACGCGTTATAAAGATTATTTAAATATTTAATTAATCAGTAAAACGAATAAAATTAATATTCTTTTGATTTATTACTAAACAACACCTTCATCATGATCAAATATAATTCGTGTCATTTTTTATTTTGTCGATTATACAACGCAATAATTCGAATTTAAGGTATTTTTTTTTTACTCATCAACTATTTGTCGTTTCTGCTTGGTTGTTTATGCTTCTTATATTTGTTTTGTTTTATTTTTTATAAATTTAATAATTCGTAATTTTTGTTTGCTGTTCTTTATTCTTCATCTCCTTTTTTTGTAAACCATTGTTACACATTGTAGCCCAGTCAACTTAGGAAGAAAGAACCTTTGACCTTGAATAACTTCCAAACCCGTCACCTGATTTTATTAATTTTTTTAGAAAACTTTTAGAAAACACCATAATAAAGGTTACAACTTCTAGGCGCAAATTCCGAGGTGAAACCCTAATTTGACTGGGCTATTGGATTATCTGTAAGGTAGTTGCAATTTATGTATAAATATATGTTTTTTTTTTTCAAATTTGAATTAATTATACAGACATATAGTTAGACATGGCTATGCTCATAAATTTATTGTAAATACATCCCAAGTACCAAGAAAAAATTATGTTCTTCAAACTGTCATTTAATCGTATACTGACCTTGAGTATTGACCTATGAAAAATTACTAAAATACTACTGAATCCTTATTTTTTTCATTTTCAGTATCGAATCTTATAAATCTCTGAAAAGACTGATTTATTTGGTTCATAATTTGTTGAACAAGATGGCTTATTTTTACTTTTGAGCGACAATTTTTACGTGCAAGTATTCAGAAAGGTTGAAAATGCACCGGACAAACTGCATTATTTTTTCGTACGTGTTGGCGCATTTTATTTTCAATTTAAATTGGCCAAAATGCAAACAGAGGCTTACACATACACACACACAATGTCATATATACAATATCCACTATACATAACGCACAAAGGCCAACCTCGAAAAACAAAAATGTTTCAAGAATGATTCGCTCGACATTCACTCCAGTGTTCACTTTACGCGACTTGCATTCTATTCGGATCATTTAGCTCTTTATAATGTATTCTGCACATTTAAATCTGACAATAAAATAAAATATCTACTCGATCGACAGAATGAGACATTCGCCTCCTCAATTTCGCTGTAAATACGTACAGTATTCTTAAAAAAAAAACTAATATAATTTATTACAAAACACATTGCACTGTCACTTATTTGTAATGCGTTAAAACATTTCCTGGTCTCTGTAATATTTATTTATTTAATGAAATGATCCAATGACACACATTATCGTGTGCATAATTTAAGTTTATAAGCACTTTATATTATATCTGGGCAATTCAATACGATAAAAATAATAATCTTTGTTTTTATCACGTTCAAGTTCACAGAACAGATACTTAAATTAGAAATGTCAAGATTTTAATGACTAGCTTATCTTATGACTAAAGATATAATCACATTGACTTTGGTGAAATTTAAAAAGACTACAAAACAATTACATGAAAAATATCATTTGTTGGGGAATTTCAATTAACCCTTGTGGAAATGTTAAGGGGGTGGTATTAGGGGCAAAATTACAAAAGTATTAAATATATAAAATTTGTTTTGAAAACGAGGTAATCGTATTAAGCTGAAATATATAATCAAAAAAAATATATATTTTTTGTTTAAATCAGAAATTCCCTTTTTAATCTCTTAATTCTGAAGTAAAATAAATATAATATAAATGAGTCTATGAGAGGATTGAATATATTTTTAGTATCATTTAAGGTAGATTTAAATATCAGAATTTCTTAATACGCCTTATGACAAATAGAATTATTTGTAAGTACAATGTGAATAATAAGGCTTGGATTGCCTTATGGTAAATTTAAAATAAGTGTTGTCCGATGCGATTGGTCATATTTGGGAGATGATGGATAGAAAAATGAAAGATTGTACTGATGAATCATTTAAACCAGACTCAAATCTCGGAAGAGCAAATTTGCGTGCTTATTTAAAATCGGGTCGTTTCCTAGTTAAAAATCAAAGCTTCCGCTTCGATGATGAATTACACGGAAGAAATCGTCTAGTCTTAGCAATTCTTTAATACTATGAGAGGAACAGTGGGAATATTATCAGTAGTAGCAATGTCAATAAGCAATTATAGCATGTGCATGTATGGAATGGCGAGCGCAACATTGACCGTGGCATAATGTAACCTGTTGCCTTTTATCGCAGGCAAGACCGCCTACACTATCAACATTATTTATTTTAATTAAATAGTTTGAAAAATCAACGCATTGAAATAAGATATCCCATACACTCGTTAAAATAGGTCATTACAAAAAAAAATTAACAATTAAAAATTTATTCCTCCACGACATCGCACTGAGTTTCTTCGACACTGCATTAAATATTAGCATCACTTGCATTTATTAAATTCAAACGACAAATAAAATTATCATATGACATGATTTACTGAGAATATTAATTGGTTCATTAATAAACAAATAAACTGCTTTTTATATGAATGGAGATATGTATATATATATATATAAAACAAATTTATTTCGAATTGCAGCGATAACTGGTCGTTATCTTTGGGTGTTCGGATAAGCGAGACTGCACGTCTCTAAAATATATATTTATAAATTAACAAAAAAAATAAATGTTTTATTTCCGTAAAAATATACTCGTGCACTTCTTCGATATGAGTGAATGTTTCTGTATAAAGCGGAAGCCTCGTTTTAAAATAGGCACGTTTTAAGATGACTAATTTATAATATAATATTTCGAGGGATACCACCCAGAAGATATTGTTATCGGTGTGCTTCGAAAGTTTATAAACATTTTTTTCTGCATTTCTTCGTCAGACCATGACCTTCATTCATCGACGAACTCTTGAGAACGTCTTATCTTGCAAAGTGTGTAATATCACTGTGTAAGCGTGTGTGAATATTGATAAAGAGACTCACCTAAGTCTGGAATGGAGCTGGTGGGTTCTTCATGTGGTGGTGCTCGATCAGCTGAAGAATGTCTTGAAAGTTTAGGCGGGGGCGGCGGCGGAGGTCTCATAGGACAATGGGCTATCACCGAAGGACTCGTCGAAGACACATGTCCTCCAGGATTTGTCCGTTGGCCCTTCGAATCCGGGGGAAGGGCTACAACCTGTAATCCCGGTCTGCACAGTTCAATCGCAACACGCTGCTGTTCCCTGAACCGCTGCTGCTCTTCCAGACACCCGTTGGCAAATCGCACTTCGACATCTTCGGGGACTTCTTTATATTCGTTGTACCTGACGATGACCTGGCTGGGTTCGATGATGACTCTGGGATGGTCTACGACAGTTTCTTCGTGGTCGACTTCGTTGATCTCGAGCACCGGCTCCCTGTCGTCGGGGTCGTCCTCTATTTTGGGTGATAACCGTATAAAACTCATGATGATATATGTATATCAGGGATTATGATGTATCATAACAGTGTTCGCGATGTATTGTAGTGATGGTAGTAGCTGAGTCGCGGTGACCTGCTCTGAACGAGTAACTTTCTCCTACTGAGCCTGTGGCCTCTACGCCCGCCCGACGAAAGTGAGTCTCGCCCCCCTCCTCCGCTACACTTCAACATGCACCCACTGCACTAACCACCAACACACACCCCCTTTACATCCCCTTACTCTACTAACTAATATTACATTAAAATATACAATAAATCAAAGTCATCTTCGAATAATCATAATAATCATCATCATCATAATCACTCCAGTTCAGTGATGAACCAAGGCTTCCCGCACCAGCATCTTCCACATAATGCTTCTCCAGTTATTAATTCCTAAACTCCCAACTACCTTATAGATCTCGTCCGCCCACCCGCTAAAATATTCTCAGTTAATTCAATTCCACCCTGTATAATCATTATTTTAATACAATAAGGACAAGTTTCTTCAAGTCATGTTAAATCTCGAGCTAGTGTTAGTGAGCTAATGCGTTTTACGCGCCAAATGCGTTTATTCAAGATGTAGCTCGTGCTACCAACTGTCAAATCCTAGCTAGCCAATATCCAGGTGTTATATCTAAATCTCCTGCAAGTGTTATATTCCCCCCTCTGCAAGTATGCAAGTTCTCCTGAATGCTTGCGATACACATATCGGAAACGCTCTCATCTATTGCCACGTAGCACACGATTTAACACGACTTGAAGAAACTGACCCCAAGAAAATCATCGTCCTTTGGGTGCCTTTGCAGTAAGATGTTTGTATCATCGGGGGTGATTATTGTATAATTAAAATGCTAAGGCATTATTAATTTGAAATAATAATTAATGTAAGATCTATAGATCTCATTAGGCTATTACTAGAATACATGTTTTCAGTGAATAGATTATTTTTACTCGAGTGGGATTATTTAAATTTATTTTCTTAAAATATGATTTGCTAATCTGTGATGTGATGTTATTATGTTAGTAGTATTATTGTGATTCTTAGGAGGATCTTGGGTCCTTTCAGGAGGCACCGGGACTATTTAGAATTAGACGGAACGATGAGATTTACTCATTATATAAGAGCGTGAACGTAGTGCAGTTTATTAGGGCTTTAACATTAGGTTGGGTTAAAGAGCAGGAGGGATAGTATCGGAAATACTATCCAGCAAGCCTGTGGGTAAGAGAAGGCAGGGTAGACCTAGGCTAAGGTGGGCGGACGAGATCTATAAGGTAGTTGGGAGTTTAGGAATTAATAACTGGAGAAGCATTATGTGGAAGATGCTGGTGCGGGAAGCCTTGGTTCATCACTGAACTGGAGTGCTTATGATGATGATGATGTATTGTGATTATTCGAAGATGACTTTGATTTATTGTATATTTTAATGTAATATTAGTTAGTAGAGTAAGGGGATGTAACGGGGGTGTGTGTTGGTGGTTAGTGCAGTGGGTGCATGTTGAAGTGTAGCGGAGGAGGGGGGCGAGACTCACTTTCGTCGGGCGGGCGTAGAGGCCACAGGCTCAGTAGGAGAAAGTTACTCGTTCAGAGCAGGTCACCGCGACTCAGCTACTACCATCACTACAATACATCGCGAACACTGTTATGATACATCATCATCCCTGATATACATATATCATCATGAGTTTTATACGGTTATCACCCAAAATAGAGGACGACCCCGACGACAGGGAGCCGGTGCTCGAGATCAACGAAGTCGACCACGAAGAAACTGTCGTAGACCATCCCAGAGTCATCATCGAACCCAGCCAGGTCATCGTCAGGTACAACGAATATAAAGAAGTCCCCGAAGATGTCGAAGTGCGCTTTGCCAACGGGTGTCTGGAAGAGCAGCAGCGGTTCAGGGAACAGCAGCGTGTTGCGATTGAACTGTGCAGACCGGGATTACAGGTTGTAGCCCTTCCCCCGGATTCGAAGGGCCAACGGACAAATCCTGGAGGACATGTGTCTTCGACGAGTCCTTCAGTGATAGCCCATTGTCCTATGAGACCTCCGCCGCCGCCCCCGCCTAAACTTTCAAGACATTCTTCAGCTGATCGAGCACCACCACATGAAGAACCCACCAGCTCCATTCCAGACTTAGGTGAGTCTCTTTATCAATATTCACACACGCTTACACAGTGATATTACACACTTTGGAAGATAAGACGTTCTCAAGAGTTCGTCGATGAATGAAGGTCATGGTCTGACGAAGAAATGCAGAAAAAAATGTTTATAAACTTTCGAAGCACACCGATAACAATATCTTCTGGGTGGTATCCCTCGAAATATTATATTATAAATTAGTCATCTTAAAACGTGCCTATTTTAAAACGAGGCTTCCGCTTTATACAGAAACATTCACTCATATCGAAGAAGTGCACGAGTATATTTTTACGGAAATAAAACATTTATTTTTTTTGTTAATTTATAAATATATATTTTAGAGACGTGCAGTCTCGCTTATCCGAACACCCAAAGATAACGACCAGTTATCGCTGCAATTCGAAATAAATTTGTTTTATATATATATATATACATATCTCCATTCATATAAAAAGCAGTTTATTTGTTTATTAATGAACCAATTAATATTCTCAGTAAATCATGTCATATGATAATTTTATTTGTCGTTTGAATTTAATAAATGCAAGTGATGCTAATATTTAATGCAGTGTCGAAGAAACTCAGTGCGATGTCGTGGAGGAATAAATTTTTAATTGTTAATTTTTTTTTGTAATGACCTATTTTAACGAGTGTATGGGATATCTTATTTCAATGCGTTGATTTTTCAAACTATTTAATTAAAATAAATAATGTTGATAGTGTAGGCGGTCTTGTCTGCGATAAAAGGCAACAGGTTACATTATGCCACGGTCAATGTTGCGCTCGCCATTCCATACATGCACATGCTATAATTGCTTATTGACATTGCTACTACTGATAATATTCCCACTGTTCCTCTCATAGTATTAAAGAATTGCTAAGACTAGACGATTTCTTCCGTGTAATTCATCATCGAAGCGGAAGCTTTGATTTTTAACTAGGAAACGACCCGATTTTAAATAAGCACGCAAATTTGCTCTTCCGAGATTTGAGTCTGGTTTAAATGATTCATCAGTACAATCTTTCATTTTTCTATCCATCATCTCCCAAATATGACCAATCGCATCTGACAACACTTATTTTAAATTTACCATAAGGCAATCCAAGCCTTATTATTCACATTGTACTTACAAATAATTCTATTTGTCATAAGGCGTATTAAGAAATTCTGATATTTAAATCTACCTTAAATGATACTAAAAATATATTCAAACCTCTCATAGACTCATTAATATTATATTTATATTTATTTTACTTCAGAATTAAGAGATTAAAAGGGGAATTTCTGATTTAAACAAAAAATATATTATCGTTTTGATTATATATTTCAGCTTAATACGATTACCTCGTTTTCAAAACAAATTTTATATATTTAATACTTTTGTAATTTTTCCCCTAATACCACCCCCTTAACATTTCCACAAGGGTTAATTGAAATTCCCCAACAAATGATATTTTTCATGTAATTGTTTTGTAGTCTTTTTAAATTTCACCAAAGTCAATGTGATTATATCTTTAGTCATAAGATAAGCTAGTCATTAAAATCTTGACATTTCTAATTTAAGTATCTGTTCTGTGAACTTGAACGTGATAAAAACAAAGATTATTATTTTTATCGTATTGAATTGCCCAGATATAATATAAAGTGCTTATAAACTTAAATTATGCACACGATAATGCGTTATGTGTGTCATTGGATCATGTCATTAAATAAATAAATATTACAGAGACCAGGAAATGTTTTAACGCATTACAAATAAGTGACAGTGCAATGTGTTTTGTAATAAATTATATTAGTTTTTTTTTTTAAGAATACTGTACGTATTTACAGCGAAATTGAGGAGGCGAATGTCTCATTCTGTCGATCGAGTAGATATTTTATTTTATTGTCAGATTTAAATGTGCAGAATACATTATAAAGAGCTAAATGATCCGAATAGAATGCAAGTCGCGTAAAGTGAACACTGGAGTGAATGTCGAGCGAATCATTCTTGAAACATTTTTGTTTTTCGAGGTTGGCCTTTGTGCGTTATGTATAGTGGATATTGTATATATGACATTGTGTGTGTGTATGTGTAAGCCTCTGTTTGCATTTTGGCCAATTTAAATTGAAAATAAAATGCGCCAACACGTACGAAAAAATAATGCAGTTTGTCCGGTGCATTTTCAACCTTTCTGAATACTTGCACGTAAAAATTGTCGCTCAAAAGTAAAAATAAGCCATCTTGTTCAACAAGTTATGAACCAAATAAATCAGTCTTTTCAGAGAATTATAAGATTCGATACTGAAAATGAAAAAAATAAGCATTCAGTAGTATTTTAGTAATTTTTCATAGGTCAATACTCAAGGTCAGTAGACGATTAAATGACAGTTTGAAGAACATAATTTTTTCTTGGTACTTGGGATGTATTTACAATAAATTTATGAGCATAGCCATGTCTAACTATATGTCTGTATAATTAATTCAAATTTGAAAAAAAAACATATATTTATACATAAATTGCAACTACCTTACAGATAATCCAATAGCCCAGTCAAATTAGGGTTTCACCTCGGAATTTGCGCCTAGAAGTTGTAACCTTTATTATGGTGTTTTCTAAAAGTTTTCTAAAAAAATTAATAAAATCAGGTGACGGGTTTGGAAGTTATTCAAGGTCAAAGGTTCTTTCTTCCTAAGTTGACTGGGCTACAATGTGTAACAATGGTTTACAAAAAAAAGGAGATGAAGAATAAAGAACAGCAAACAAAAATTACGAATTATTAAATTTATAAAAAATAAAACAAAACAAATATAAGAAGCATAAACAACCAAGCAGAAACGACAAATAGTTGATGAGGAAAAAAAAAATACCTTAAATTCGAATTATTGCGTTGTATAATCGACAAAATAAAAAATGACACGAATTATATTTGATCATGATGAAGGTGTTGTTTAGTAATAAATCAAAAGAATATTAATTTTATTCGTTTTACTGATTAATTAAATATTTAAATAATCTTTATAACGCGTAAATATCAATTGATTAATTTAGAAGCTACATAAACTGTGATGGACAACTACGGTCAAATCGTTTCCTCTGTAAGGTTTATGAGCGGTGCTTATTTGTACTATAGCTTATAATCCCAATGTTGATTTTATTATTTATACGGTCATAATTTTAAAAGTATTTATTATGATATTTTTATGATGTTAGATGTGGTATTTACATCGACCAGGAAGCGACTGTGACACTGACTCTGACCGGTTGGCATTGACACTCACAAGCCCAATAGCTCAACTCGTTCAGAGTGAAAGTCAATTAATATACTGCAAATTATACTAACGATATGTTTAATTAACTATTATTTACCGGGCCTCTTAATTGAGCCAGTCGAATATAACCAGTAAGAAATAGAGTTATCTAATAATCAAAGCAAGGCGCTCAATCCTCTTTTTAAACTTGGACAATGCGTCCGTTACATTTTTATTAATAAAACAAAATAATTATCCTTGAAATTCAACCCATCTTCCCAGGATTCCACCACATTTAATATTTTTTTCCCATACATATAATACAATACACAAAATAATAATGTTCTCATCCTTGATCCAATACAAAAAAAAACAAGTGCAAATTACTTATGCTGATAACAATTAATTCCATCTTATACATGATGCATTTTTAATAAGTGAGAATATTTTAACGAGATGTGGGGTATCGAAAACATATTTTATATTTAAAACTACATGGTTTAATTTTTGATAAATGTACATACATAGCTAGTAAATTATTAATGAGTGTAAAATTCCGCGAAAATTAAAGCGTGTGAATTTTCATCCGTCAATGCTTATAAAACATATTAAATAAATGTACAACAATTAAACATTCCAAAAATGTTTAACAAACAATTACGTATTTAAACGTGATTACGCATCGTAAGTAAAATTATTTTATTAATAATTTTTTTAATAAGTAGATGTGTACTAAATATTTTTGATTATCAGCACTGAAACGTGATTCGAACTTTTCATAATTTGTAATTTATTATTTTGCACGTGGTTTTTCGTTTGCGTATAAAATGCCATAGATGTCGCCATTTTATTTCTTGGGAATAATATTATATTCTAAAATAGCAATAATTTTCGGTTTATTTTAATACACAATACGGTCGTGAAAAACGTGTTTCTGGCCGCTGAAAATAGATTTAACTGCACGTGCTCTCTGAATATTGAAAAGAACTTCAATGTTATGTAATAGGTTAGAAGTTTGTTGATTGTTGGATGGATTTCAATCTCGTTTTCTACAAACAATTAATACTTTCTCAGTTAGTTCTTCAGAATATAAATAAAATAGGATGTATTCATCAAGAGCGGGTGCATTGAAAGGTCAATGCGTATAGTCTATGTATAGGAAGTGTGCTTGGTCATGGGTATTTGTATTCACATGTGTTCTTCTCTACCAGATTATTTTTAAATAGATGATCAACACATTCTATCTTCTCCTGCACCCTAATAAAATATTCAC